>JAHZNH010001932.1:0-11154 GCA_027744355.1 Tyrannoseira gladiata | reverse complement strand
GCGACTATCAAACATCTCATAAAAGACCCGGATCCAGTGAATTGTACCGACAAGTATCCGCTCCTATTTGAATCGACTCCCAATTTCGATTTAGTGCCAACGGAAGGTTTCTCCCAGAACAAGAGCCTTGGTATCGTTTCATGCTGTTATAAGAAGGTGGAGAGGGGTAATGATGGAGATGATAACCGTTACCGGTAAGTGGCCAAAAGTACCTACTTGTCAAGTAACGCTCAGAAAATATCGTTCCATATCAGAAAATAATAGCAATTGATTGGCTCATTTCCTTGCGTCATTGATTTTGAAAAGAATTGATGGTGAATGCAAAAGCTTGTCTCTGGAAAAATCCAATACACTGGATCCAACAAAGGAGGAGTATGTAGCAGTTCTGTGCAACATCACCAGCGCGAAGAAAAATGAAACTGAATATAATAAAATAATGGACATGCATGCCTTTGTGCCATTGAAACCGAAAGTGGAGGAACGGATTGCAAACTATTATTCAACGATCTCGCGTGAAAAAGATTCTCTAAAGGAACCGGAACGGCTGAATGTGGTGGTTTTGGGAATCGATGGATCTTCCCACATGAATTTTCTACGGACGATGCCCAAGTCCTATGCATTCCTCATGCAAAATCTATCCGCGTTGGAATTCCACGGGGTCAATAAAGTGGGAGGTGAATTATGAAGAAATTATTTTAACTTTGCTATATACTTAAATTAACCTAATATCATGCTTTTTATCACGCTATTTCAATTCATTTGTCCAATTTCAGATAACACGTACCCTAACATCGCGGCTGTGCTAACCTATCGCAACACATCAGAACTGAATAATACATGCGAAAAGAAAAAGTTCTTCGACGACTGTCCATTCATATGGAAAGAGTTTGCTGCCCAAGGATTCCGAACCTCGTACGGCGAGGACTCGCCATGGATGGGGATATTCAATTATGTAAAAAAGGGGTTCGCAAAACCTCCAACAGATTATTACCTCCGGCCATTCTCATACGCCGCAGAAAAGTCCATTGCTTCACATAAACTCTTGAATTCTAAGTTATGCTATGGACCAAGATTAACTTTGCAAATACTGCTGGACTACATGAAAAAATTTGCGCATGCAATGGGACATGCAAAGCGCTACTTCCAGTTCATTTGGGCGACGTCCTTGACGCATGACTACTTGAACGAAGGGCGTTTAGGAGATGAGCATTTACTTTCTGCATTAAAGTGGTTCAAGAATGAAGGATACTTGAATGAAACAGCATTTATTTTGATGAGCGACCATGGGATACGCTGGGGTGACATACGGACGTTTCTCCAAGGACACCTCGAAGAAAGACTTCCGTTTCTTTATTACGTTTTCCCTGACTGGTTCAAGAAAAAGTACAAGAAGGCCTTCAGCAATGTAAGAGACAATCAAGATATCTTAACCACTCCCTACGATTTGCATGAAACTCTGGAAGATCTCCTACATCTCGATCTTATCACCGACTCGAAAATTTCCGAAAGGGAGAAAAAACTGAGAGAGCACGTAGTAAAGAATGAGTTTCCCCGTGGTATCAGTCAGTTCTTACCACTGCCAAGGTCTCGAGATTGCAAAATGGCAGAGATAGAAGAGCATTATTGTACATGTCATTCATTATCTGCAGTTAAGAAAACCTCGCCAATGGTGAAACAGGCAGCACATTTTCTAGTTTATAGCATTAACTCCATGATATCGAAGTACTTTCTATGTGCATTCTTGAATCTTCGGAAAATTCTGAGCGCGGCGATGATGAAACAGTCAAATATGCAAGACCACAAAGACTTTGATGCTTATCAAATTTCAGTGAAAACTAGTCCGGGAGATGCGGTTTTTGAAGCGACTGTGATAAAAAATATCAAGGGAGATTGGAGAGTGGATTATCTGCATTAAGCTAGGTTATGGTTTTAGAGGCATATGTATTTTACCGCCGAGTTTGACATGCTTGCATTAAATATGTATTGATGATTACGATAATATGGAAATAAGTTTCATGGTATAACTATTGTAAATACATTGATTGATCAATACTGATTGTGATTTGATAAGGATAAAGACAAATTGTTAGGTGCTGGATTAAGCCAATTTGGAAGATGATCTACATTATTTACGCTACATATACATATATCAATCGACTAGCTTTAAAAAAGATATGAGGAAAAGAATAGTTTATTATATGCAAGAATGATGTTTTCAAGAATAAACTAAATATTGGCTAATTAATGCATAACAAACTAATAACCGTCTACAATCTAAATTAATTGATTAATATTTGGATAATATTAGTTCATTAATGGAACCTGGTCACTTCCAAGTAGAATTTTGTTCACCAGTTTTCTCATCCATGTTGACTACAACATACCAGCCACCTCGGACACAGCACACAGTTATGTTATGTGTTATGTGCAGTTATTCACAGCACTACAGCGGTCCCCAGCACGTCATCTTTAACGTGTTTCGGCAAATCATCCAGCATTTTTAATTGCGCCGTTTTATGTATCATACTACGCAATTTGACTCTGCAATATAAAATTAAACGAAGTAATCAATCATTAACGCATTAATACACAAAAGTATATGCATGCACATTTGTTTTCAGAGATTTTAAAGTTAGCATACCTGCAAACATCTTGCAAATTAAGCTTCATTTTTGGCCTAGCTGCTTTCATCCAATCTTGAACCTCTTCGATCTCCTTACGTGCATTTGCATACTCGGAATAACAACATGCCTTGTTGAAAAACGTGGGTGATATTGTAGCCCCCATAAGAACCAGTAACTTCAACAGATCCTTGAATCCGCAATGATATCGTAATGGAGGTCCAATAATCAGTCCAGAAACATCAACTCCCCCTTGAATAAATTCTTTGATGATCCTCGTACAATAATTATTTTCTTCTTCAGATCGCTTCCAACAACTTTTCCATCCCCTTAGACATTCAGCATTCCATACTTCCAACACAATTTTCACGACGCAGGGTAATTGATCAACAAACTCCAATCGCGGCTTCAGGTCGGCACCCAAGTTAACCAAGTGAAGTATGATTTCGGGACTGGCATTAACGCAGGCAAGGTAAAGAAGCGTACAGTTTTTCAGTATCATTTGAACAGGCATAGAATTAACAAGAGGAATATCGGGAAGTTTGGGATGTTTTTTCCATAACATGAAATCCGAAACTGAATC
This sequence comes from Tyrannoseira gladiata, assembly GCA_027744355.1. Lineage (NCBI taxonomy): Eukaryota > Metazoa > Arthropoda > Collembola > Entomobryomorpha > Entomobryidae > Tyrannoseira > Tyrannoseira gladiata. Next base: position 7,950 of record JAHZNH010001932.1, on the reverse strand, counting down.
AATATTCCAACCACTATCAACGTAAGCTTGAATCAGTTCCTTTGTCTTCGCAATTCGAGGTTCATCTTCGGATAAAAAGGCTGAAGCATGAAGGCAATGCAGCGCCCAGTTGTTTCCAATTCGGTCATTTACCAATTGATCCGCAGTGTAGCATTTAATGAGTTGACAAGCAACTTCGCTATCCCCTTCCACAATGCAAAAGTGCAGTTCTTTTAAGTCAGTAGACAACTTTGCACGGTATTTCAGCAACAGGTCAATAATGGAGATCTTCCTCATTCTTACTGCTCGCTCCAGAGGGGTACAACGAATATCTGTTAATTCCACGTCAGGATTTATCACGTTACAGATGTCCGAGCAAGAGCTTAAAGTTTCAGAAACACAGTTGTATCTTGATGGAAACAGCGTGAATGAATTCTCCGTCATAACTGACTTGTAAGTTGCTTCCTCATTGATGTCCACAAGATGCTCGTTCACCAGATAGTACACAATTTCAGTCCGTCCCTCATCAACGGCAGTGTGCAAAATTGGATGAATGCTGTCTCCATTGAGCTCCTCTAAGGTGGAAGTGAGATTTGCCCCCGCATTGACCAACTTCTTGAAATTCTTCAAGCTCCCAACAAGCACAGCCCAGTGACACGGAGAGAATCCATTCCTATCACGGATGTTGACGCCAGCTCCATGAGAGAGTAACACATCAACCATGATATCGTTGGACTGTTCGATGGCAGCAAGTAAAGCCGTAAAGCCTGGACAACTTCGTTTTTGGGCGACAAACGAGTCCGTCGCTTGATTCACATCATATCCGTTTTCAATGTAACATTTTAAAATTCCATGCAGCAAATCCCTATCTTCAAGTTTGTAGCGACGCCTCGCGAGGAAGTGAAACACCGGTAAGTCGTTGATTACATGGGTTTGCAAACGGTCTTTGAATTTTTCAAGCGTTTCCAATTGTCCCAGTAAAGAAGCAACATCATTCAATTGTCCAATCTTCAAGGCGTCACTCAGTTGTTCGAAAGGAGCATTCACTGGTTCTAAAAGTGCGAATAAAAACAAACAAATCATTATTACTAACTAAAATCATCAATTACACGTTTAACTTCACATCAACGTAAATTATTAATTGGATAACCTTCCATACAAAATGTAGCCTAACATCGGTTCAAAACTAACCTTTCTTCGTCGAAAAATGAGTTTCATCTTTGGAAACTTTAGTCCTCCAAGATTGATTTGCTTTCTTGGCAGCCATTGTCCTGTTTCCTCCCATTATCGAACAAATTCAAATTAAGTAAATCCAAAATTATTAGTTAGTAAACACTTTCTCCGTAGTCAAAAATACCGTCATTATTTTATGCGTTAACTAAAATCTCCACTTACCGTCAAGACTTCTTAATAGTAATAAGCCAACTAGCAAACTGATCACGTGAAAATTGCGTTTGTCTACACGAGTGGTAATTTAAGACTAACAGACATATGACACTTTTTATTATTATCCTTTATCCTGCTACTCGTACCATTTATTTACCTTACCACCACAATTTTTCAAACTGTAGAATTTGTGGGATTGGAATGCCTAGATTTTCCAAAGTGAAACGACAATTCACCAACTTTCTGCATATCATGCAAATGTGGACTATCTAGTCGGAGTCGGCCAACTGACTCAAAGATGCTCACACATTTTCATGTTACATTCACCACATTCAATTTACTTTTTGCGTCATAGAGGGCCCCAGCTAGTAGAATTGAAACTGATGCAGTTGTTGGTGCATTCCGGTTCAGTCTATAAGATTCAACGGAGAACGGAGATGATGGAGCTTGAGACTCACGGTGAGTGATTCATAAATAGAACATGAAGTTAAACGCAATGATGATTAAGTCATCATTAATGAATTTATGGTATTTTTTATGTCAGGAATACAGAGCTGCACTTTTTTATTGCGCAAAATCACGAGTCCATTTCTACATCCAGCTTTAGAAGCACCATATATTCCATTTCCTTTATAATGTTCAGTGGCAATAATAATGTTGTACATCTGCGATCGAACTCTTCCATCATCGTGCAGGTGTTTCTTCCCTATATCCTTAATCTTTGCCAACTGTCATGCTACTATACCTTTGGTAATCCACCACCATCATGTCTAAATATTAGTGCTTTTTAAGGAGCTTACTCACTATTCTCAGGCTCAGGCTATGAAGTGATACTTGATACTTTATAATCCTTCCTCTTTCTCCATCCATTCACTTTTTCACTTCACCGGCATGGACTCGTGCTTTCTGCTTTTGTACGCTTTCCTTGTGCTCCTACTATACTGGTGACGATTTGATCTTAAAAACGGAAAAAAATTAATATTAAAGGCCTTCAAAACTTCATACAGGTCGCGATCAAGCCTCCAAGGTTTAAGGGGTCTATTCAGGCCAACAGTAAAATTACAGAGAGGTATTCGATAGGAGCAAGAAACAAATAACAAATCCTTCTTTGAAGACCACCTTCAATTTTTTAAAGGCTTTTGTCGGTCTTTCCTCCATTCCGGTGAAGTGTTGGATGAGAACGTTTATGTGGGTCAGTGGGAATAAAATTCCTAAAAAATGAAAATAATCCTTTCCCCAAACTCAAGCATGAACAAGGTATTTGTTCTCAATACCAGGAATTTCCAATGCCTTTTTTACGTTAAAACCAATGTATTATGCATTACTTTGGTTGAAAGGACATCCAGAAACTTTTAGATAGGGGAGCTCTTGCATGCTGAAACAATTTTACTGTTTATTATTTTCTGGTCCTTAATCTCTTGACTATAAATAAATGTTTTTAAGGGCTCGAGTTTGATTTTTTAATGCGACAACTAGACTGCATGTCGTCTTTGTCAGCTAAAGTAACAGACTTTGTGGTATATCATTGTTTGCAAAGCCACGCTATTCATTATCACAAGTGGAAACTTTTCAATGGCTTGGTGTAAAAAAATTTCGCCTGCATTGTTTCATGTATGACGAAGATATCCATGTCTAGATGCGTAGGTACTTCAACTGCATTGTTTCAGCATAACTGGATCAATCCGTGCTCCAAAATTATTTTATTATTTGGATGGCATACGTGATTGAGAGCACTTTTTACACGCACACCAAATGTCAAATCGATAAAATTCGTTCTATTGGTTTGCTACTACTTAAATGTGACATTCTATTCTGTGACATCGATTTTTGAAACTTTTGTATACACTTATTGCAAAGTGCAAAATTCTTAAACGCTGGAAATGCATGCAATTAATTTGAAACCGGTAAGACTTAATGAATTCGGAAACTGCCTATGCTTACTTACTTACCTATTTTAGTTTTGCGGTTTCATTAATCATCGAATCGTCAATAGATGCTCTTTTTTACGGGTTCTCTATCAGCCGCCGCAAACGTCAGGAAAATGATAAAGCGGAGAAATTACACATGTAAGTAAGTAATAAAAAAGCCGCATCATTTTCAGGCTCAACTTTTGAATTGAGTGAGGTACCCAGTACCCATGATCACGAGAGATCCTCTTCGTGCGAGGTGCTACTGTGGTGGTGGGAAGGCAATTGAAGGAGTGTGATTTTTCTTCTGTGTTGCACATCCCGCTGTCAGACAGGAAGATAATAATAATAAGTATTTTCATGTGGTTCCCTCCTAACACCACCACCGCACCGCACACAAACTGCACCAAACAGCGGCCAATAATTAAGACGAAAATGTTATTTTTCAGAGCGGAAGAGGCGTGAAAATCAACGCCAAATTGTTGTTAATGGGCATGGAGCCTCTCTATATATTGCATTATGTGTTTCTCTCACTTTATTTATTTGCCTTTCCCAAGAATACATTTTTTCATTGAGGGAAAAAAAGAATGAAATACCATGATTCCATTGTTACTCGTCCAGATAAAATCATTCATGGTAGCTGCGCTTTTAATATCACGTCATCATGGGTGGCTTCCATATTTATCTGTGCCAAGCAAAGCTCTGTGCTCTCATGTTATTGATGATGATGATTATGTTGGGCAATATGCCGCATTCCTCCCTCCGACACAGAAAAATATTGCTTCAAAGGTGTAATTGGTCTCCGGTCTTTCCGTACAAAGGGAAAGCATTAATGTGGAACTTGCTTTTGAGCTCACCTCCTGCGATAAATCAAAAGACTCATTCTCATCATCATCAGCAGCATCGTGAAATTATGGCCATCCCCGAGAAATATCTCAGTCAGTCAGATTTAATTACAAATTAGGAAGCATTACGTGTTTAGAGAATGGGTTCTTTTCCAAAAGTATAATAGCTACAGAGGAATTATTCTATTACCACCTTCATGCATCCCTTCTCGGAAAAAAATGCCCGTCGATCGGTTTGCCCATACTATGATGATGATGATGGTATTTAGAAGATCCCTTTCTATTTAATCAGTGGATTTAAATTGGCGCCACCAAATTATATCTATTTTAATGTTAACAAAGAGATCGTAAATACCTCAGGTCTGGGGTTATTCCTTCATCCGTCTGTCCATTTGAGAGAAGGAACCTGTAATAATAACTTAACATGTCGTTTTTCTCACTCACTTGCCCCGTGATTGTAAAATTTTATGGTGGTTTTGACACCTTAAGCTTCACTTCATTATTAGTTGCGGTGAGCAAAACATTTTTATTCGAGTGAGTTTGGCGGAAAGGCAACCGCCTTCCCTGAAAATTTTTATTTAATAAAACTTATTTGTGTGGGCTAAAGTCATAATTATGTCAAGCCTCGAAATATACCACTGGCTCACTGGTAAGTAATGTAAGTAAATGCTGGAAAACGTTGCGGAAAAAAGTCATCCTCATCGAAATTCCTGAACCCAATTCTTTATGGCGATAGCTTATAATTCATGCGCATTCATTTACAACTCCTTGCAGCTTGTCCAACCATAAAATGAGGGTAACGCGTGGTAAATAAGTACATTCCGATTCTGAGGAAGTATAAAGTCCAAAAAGTACGGATTTGCAGCAGTTAAAATATTCGCCTCCTTTTTTGTGGTATGGCTGAGCCTGATTCTCGGACCAATCATCAACATTATATAAGCTGCACTTACTATTTGATTGACGATAGCATATTCATTTGTCAGTTTTCTGAAGTTCTTTCACTGAAAAATGTTGTATTTCTGAGGTCTGAAATCACTTCTAAAAATTGAGTGAGATGGATAATAAACTTCTGAAGTTATGAAATCATTCCTCTTCCCGAGAACGACAGAATTTCTTGAGTGGGCAGGCCCAAGTCATAAAGCAACTGAATTCGGACATTGATATTGATGATATGTAAATCGGTGGGTCGGGACCCAATAAAAATAAAAAAGTTTTATGAAGTGCTGAAAAATCGCACTGCCGGTTTGCCCTATGGATGACCGAAAAGACACGTGCGGTAAGCGGCATCCTTCTTCAAAGGACGAACGTAGGTTTTGTTCGGCAAAGAATTTGTTCATTTTTTATTTGTGCCATAATGTGAAGTGTATTACTTATTTCCACATCATCTTTCGCTGAATGCTGACGAAGCAGATCGGGCCTCGAGTTTCTTACTTAAGACTCACTTCGGCATTATGGTGATAAATAAGGACTTACTTTTTAATTACCCAGAACACAAAAAGATTTACTCTATGCAGGTGTGTCGCCGACGAGTACCCATCGATTACTTATTATTGAAAACGAGAATCATGATTCCAATGAAAATGAGTTCATGAATATCGATAACGGCTAATTTGTTTGCCGAATGTCTCGTCGGCTACATTTTCATTGTCACTTTCCTTCCGAAGTGTGTCTCCTTTGTCGAGTGAATTATTGAATTGAAAAGCAAATATTGAAATGAATTAGCGATAAGACACTATTTTGTCATCAATATCACCCTCACTGTTGGCTAAAACGCGCAAATTCAAATAGAATGACTGACACATATACGCATTCCGTTTGAGTCTCAACACAAAAAACGCATTTGCCATGATGACTTTCCCTCCTACCAACACCAACCCCATTTTTTACCGAGTGACTATAGGAATGAAATTGAAACTTACTATCGCCTGCACTGTCGTCTCAGTCTCAAGATAGTTATCTCATCTCCATCGCAGGTAAAACGATTTTTAAAACTCCAATAACTCATTCTGAATGCAGCGATGGAGTGAGCGGTCGCCCTTTCGCTAATTGTTTGAGTGTTGATAACGCGTGACATTGAAACAAAGTCACTTTCATTTGCACCGCATCCGGTTTTGACGGTAGATGGTTATTGATGACTTGTACTTGCATGAAGAGGCTTTCATTGTGATTTTAACGTGCCTTGAAATGGGGAACCTTGATCTTGACCAGAATCTTTGTTATGCAAACAAATTGAAATCGCTTGGAGGAGAATGCATTAGTATTTGGCACAGCCAACTCATCCGTTAGCACTCAGTCATATATACTTTGTGTCTTTCATTGATTGCCGTGAATAATAATGGCTTGTATATGTGCACGTATTTAAAATCCCAGTTAGACATCAATGATAAAAAAGAAACAAACTGTATGCGCAATGGGAAGGGATGAATCCATAATGAGAAAATGAGCCGGTGAATATAGGTACGTGTAAAAAGTAAATTTTTACTTGCAATACCCAAGCTGTATTTCATTCTCATTCATGATGATGCAGAAAAGTATTAATAAGGTGACGTGACTAACTCCATTACTTATAGCTCTAAAAATAATGCTGTCACGTAACAGGTTTTTCCATCTCCCAAAAAATATTTGTCCATGTAAGTATGCAGCTCGTATTAGGCATTCACCAACAAAATATATTTTGGAAATGGATTGCAATTGCAGCAGACAAAGTTCTTTTAATGTGCGCATAAATCACAGGGACGAAAAAAAGTCGCTCATTAAAAGTGCAGTTACGACACAAATCAATCTTGCCCAGCTTATTGTGTTGTTGAACCTAGATTTTTTCTATAATTGTTTTCATCAAGCACCCAAAACATTCTCGCTGACTTCGGGAGACGTTGAGGATAAAGAACTTTGGCAATTACCATATATGCAGAATATATATTTGTGCATGCATCTATAATTTCATCCAGTTTTAGCTCGTACAAGAAAAACAGTGGAATGATTTGATGATGAGCTCAGTCTGATCAGTACAACTTACTTAAGCCCCCGAGATTCACTTGCGTCCTAACACAATAATAAGTAAGTATATAGTAAAATGAGGATGATATGTTTTTAAGTTTAATGCTGCTGCACGTCTTCTTTCCCTCGTTCGTTTCGTGCTACGTGCAAGCGGTGCAGGGGTGTACCCAATTTTTATCGTAGGCGGGGAATGGGGCTCCGCAGTAAAGAACTGGTGAACACTCCGTCTTTATGAATGGCGTTTCTCCGTAGCCTATCGTTGCTCGTCCCAGGAGAAATGAGAAATCCATTTCGCTTCTTCTGATGCTGATGTTGTTACTTCACCTGCTTTTATCGAAATAAGCATTCCTCTCCAGAGCTCAATCTCCGCTTGATGCATTCATATTTACCGTGTTCAGGTCCAGTAATAGAAGCACCTTAAAAGACAAGGGTTCTTCTTATGCTCCAGAGAACGGACAACTTGTTTTTGTTGTTTTGAAGAACGCTCGCGAAAGAAAGAGATGAATGCAGGCACTATGCACACAAGTAAATAATTAAGCCTTTGTACTTTTCTTCAAGCTTTTGTTTCCGTTTGAACCACTAATTGCTCCTAAACGTTTCTTTGCCATGCAAATGAAGCCAAATAGTTAAGATTGCACGGATGCAACGCATATGGAAAATATAGGTGCAATAAGGCTGAAGTGATCCAGGATAAAAAGCTCGTGAATATACATATTTTAAGGACTCGCTCGCTGAAAAATATTCATTCCTTATAAATGAAACGTAAGCCACAAGAGCTTTTCCCTAGACTCCAGGACTTTGCCTCACCGCCCGAGCATCACGTACGCATGAAAGGG
>JAHZNH010001931.1:0-10435 GCA_027744355.1 Tyrannoseira gladiata | reverse complement strand
AAATATACTCTGTAACCTTGCACTCGTTTTTCTTCTTTGAAAATTTCAAAGCATGCCTCTTATCTGTACAAAACACAAATTTCACTTTCACTTGCAGCTTCATCAGTAATCAAAATCGTGAATATAAGTGCTAGCCCATTTATGCAACAATACTTCAGCGGAAGTTACTTCAGCTTAGCGTCAGTTCATTCAACATCATAATTCGGATGGGATGGGATTCACGTGGCCGTCTTTCCTTTCAATGGCTCCGAACAAAAGAAGAAGTCAGCCGGAATGCCCAAGTCGTCATCGAATAAGAAGACACTAGTCATAACAATAATGCTACTACTAGTAATAATAATTTTAATGTTGCAAATGTCTGCCTCCAAACATCAACACGAGTTGATGATGGTATCTATAAGTATTCATTGAGGGGGCTGCTCGTAACAAAGAATTCAGCATGCCCTAGCTTAAGCGCAGCATAGATGAAAGGAATGCATCGTAATAATGGATGGATGGATTCCTCCTTGATACGTTTTTACTGGGAGCTCTTAGCGTGCAAAACGTCCATTTATTATTTCACTCATAACTGCCTCTTAACGTCAGATTTCCAACACTTCTCCCAAGTACCAGACGGAATTATAGGAATTAAGAATATTAAGAATTTTTCGCTGTTTTTTATGAAGCATCATATTGTAGAAGTCAGAGTGGGAGAGAACGCCACCATCACAATCAAATTGTTTCTCCCTATGAGCTCAACATATCTCCCGAAAGAGAACAATTTTCTCTTAGAGAAAGGAGTTTCAGTAGTAGTCTCTTGGTAATTTCATATGGAGCATTTATTTCGTCATTTTATTGTTTCACGAGGAGTATGTAGGAGTGCCATGCCTACATGTCTTCTTTCACCGCCCACGAGTTCCTTCCTCCAACTAATATGATTACTGTAGTTTATGATACATGGAATAATACACGTTTAGTTATCATCATCAATAAAACAATCTAATAATATAGCAGTAGTAGTAGTAGGATTTTTTTTCTTCTTTATGGATTCAACTGAAGAGAGGAAGGGAGGGATAACTAGATACATGAATGTAAGCTAGTTACCATTTTACTATACTCTTGTTCTCAACTCATGCTGCTCATTTCTAGAGCTAGAGTGCAGAGATAGTACTAGCTCCTTGCTCATCGTCACTTGGCTTTTATGCGGAGTGGAGATGTTTCAATTCACCTACAGTTAAATTCTCGTGCTGGGGTAATGCAAAGCATCGTGTCATTCTTTCATTTTTCAAGACAACGAAATTAGTAACTTTCTTCATCTCAGCCAAAAAGCACATAACCCTTTCGCAGCTCTTCAGCATGATTATAGTTTGAATAAACTCACTTATGTAAGAAAAAACCTCGTTTGAAAAGCGGGGGAAGCATGTGAAAATGTGTTTTCCCACCTTGTGTACACTTTAATGTAGACTTAATTCTCACTACCATATCTCTGGTAGTCTCCTCACTTGTCCTCTTCTTCTTCCCTCCTCCCAGGGATTGGAATTTATGGGAGTGTGTTTTTATAGCTACTTTCTTCGTCGTTAGAGGAGATATTCTAAGCCACGTTAATGTTCCTCAAGCCATGCATTCGGTTGGTGTAAACACAACATGATTTTCTCCTGCTAAACTTCATATTGCTCCCAGCTCTAAATCTGTTTACGTATTGAAAGCGTAATTTCGAAAGGCTGAAAGGAAAACGAGTTAACTTTACCAGAGAGAATGGTGAATGTGCCCTTCCCTAATGAGTACGTAAGTCTCTCAAATCCTCTGAGTTAGCTTACATTTCATTTCCCTCTATCAAACAGTAAACTGCGATGCATTCAATAATATTCCAACTTTTGCAATGCATCTCTACATTTTCATGAATCGAGGTGAATCTGCTCTACATTCTTTCCCCAATGTAAACCGTTTCTTCAAGGGTACTTGCTCAAGAGATTAGGAAAGGCATTGGATTGCAGCAATGCACGACCAGAAAATATCAAATTGCATTGTTTACTTTTTCCTTCAGAGGATGTGCACTTTTCATAATTTTATGCTCAACATAGCTTTCTTCCTAACTAGATTACCAACCTAATATTTCCGCCATGAAATTGTCCGGAGATAAGCGAGCTGAGCCAGAGAAAGCAGTCGCTTTTTTCCCCTACGGAAACAGGTAGGTACACATTTCTAGTACCATGGTTTTTAGCAAAGTCAACTAAGTACGATATAGAAAATGGAGAGGAAAAAAATTGTGTCAGGGAGGCAATGTATATTTTCTTCAAGTTTTCATTTTAGCATACATATTTCGCAAACACAGCTTAATGCTTCAGAAGCATGTAATGGGGGAAACATGCTATTTGCCTCTGTAATGGGTTCATAAGTACATTGTAATACGGAATGTAAGGACCCATTAGTTATACAAAAAAAACTTTCAGATAGATATGGACTTTCCGCTCTTTGTAACGAGTGAAGAAAGTGAAGTGGAAGTGTAGACTTTGGCGAAAATGGATGTGTTATTTAAGAGAGAAAAAATATACTTAATGTATTGTCGTCCTTTGGTTATGGTACAAACGAACGAACGAGGAGTTTTTTCAAACGGATGCTTACAATGCACACATACATTAGGGGAATGCGGAGGTGTATATTGTTTTGAGCATTTTTTTTTGCAAACGGAGCCCTTAGGAAGTCATAAAAATTTACGTGTTTCCGTAATTATTCACTCAATTATGAATGAACGGATGATTTTCAGATCTCTTTCCCTCTCTGCACAAGCAAGTGTAGTTGGAGTGGCGTTGAGAAATAAAAACTCGTTGCAGTGCGGCGCTCGTGTAACTTAAAACTTGAGATGTAATCTTGTATACGTCGTAGGCTATTAGGCACGCCTACGCAGTTCTCCCATTATCTTCATTAAAAAATGGCTTATGGAACGAGTAGAATTATCATTTCCTCTACTAGTTTTTTTTCTGCTCACGATGGAAATTATTGCTACGATTTCAGTCGAATTGTGGTAGAGATGCAGAAAGTATTTCCTCCTTTCTAAAAATGGATTAAACTGCTTAGAGGAAAAAAAATTATGCGGAGCATGCAGCTACACATGCATGCGCGCTTTACTGGGTGGGCTGACTGGATTAATATTCATCATCTCCTGAAATGAATTATTCGATTTTCGTTGAGAATAATGCCATCGTAGTATAGAATAGTAGGGTGCGTTGTACAACGAGGCTCATTCATTTCTAATTTTTACAGAAAGAGAGAGAGTATGACATTTTCATAATTTTCGAAGGACTACATAAATTCATATTTCTAGACTCCAGCGGCAGTTGGTTCCGTCCTTGTGTTGAGTTTAGTTGGTCCACACCAAGAATTTCTTCATGGAGGCTAGGCGAGGCATTTCATTTCAACACAAGTGCACATTCCTTGGAAAGCCTTTTTTCAGCAAACCCATTAAAAGTTTCTGGTGCGCTCACACAACTTGCAAATGATCGTACATTTTGCAATAATTCTTTCGTCATTGGGAATATGGCGGAATAAATGCAAACTAACTAATACGACTTTAATGTAAAATAGGCACAGATTCTCGAGGTAATTCTTCCAGAAAAATATCCATTTGAATGATCAGCATCTTTTTACAAAATATTTTAAGGCTTACTTATAACTGTTACCAATGGTTTTGCTGCAGCACCGATTGATAAGAAAAATAATTTTTGATCACTTACTCTACTCTTGAATATATCATATTTTTTATAGAAAAAAATAATAGAATAAAATTCTTAAGAAAATATTGGTTCGTGTAGAATTACAAGTATTAGAAAATCGCAAAAGTACGTACATTGATGCGTCCACACACCGAAGAAACTATCTCATGTACCTATTAAATTCAGGCCAAGTACGGAGCCTGACTCTCTTTCATCCTTGTCAAAATTGGAGAGGCATCTATGAAAGAATGCGTTTGTAGCGTCAGCAACATCATCAAATGCAGAGGGAGTAGTAACATGACACCGGGGCTTCCTGAGATTTGAGCCCTGGTCTCGGTCTCCCGACTTCACAATTTCCCACCTCAAACCCTACACACGAAAATATCCAACCCTACCGAGAACGCTTGATGTTGGTCTGGCCGTGTCGTCGTTTGTAACCAAATTTTGAGGGGGTAACACATCACAACACCACATGAGATGCCTTATTATCGCTTGGAAAAGACTAGAGTACGCGGATTGAATTCCACTTTGGGAAAGCACTTATTCTCCCCATCATCATCATTGCCTCTGCCTACCTCATGCAGTAAGCATGAATGTATTTACTTACTTTATTCTAACTTGCATGCAGATGCCTCGCCTTCAACATTAGATATGAGTTTTTTTCAGCACAATGCAAAAAAAAATATTTGAGTAGGTAGCGACACTATAAATGTTAAACTAACTGGGGCCCACGCATTGTTGTTGTTATCCTTTGCAGTAACATACATCTCCATCATTTTCATCATCTTCCTCCTCATTGCAATAGCTTTGAAGTGAGGCATCTAGACCTACTTTATCCGAAGAACGATGCAAGAAAGCAAAGAGTCAGTAAAAAAGCACCAGAGCTAGGATACAACCAAAACGCAGCCATACACAGTTCAAACTGAAATGAAAAGAAGGCTTTGCACAAAGATGGACTTGTGACTCCTTACTTTTCTAAAAGTAGGGGAAAAATCCTGACTCCGATTCTACTCTGGTCTTGCTCTGCCTTGGCTTGGCTTTCGCTACTCCAGAAGACGAGAAAAAAATCTTCCGAGCTTTTTCGTACCATAAGATGGGATTGTATTTATTATACTATGTTAGTATAACTAGCATCAAACAGCGGAGAATTTTCTCCTTCTTTCTCATCATCATAACTTGGAAGCTTATATCTCTTTCCTGGGGAAGTGAGTGGAGTGGAGTGAGTGAGTGTTGCTCCACACAGAGCGAAATAGCACCAACCAGCTCCAGCACTCACTCCTTTCCATTGAATCCGCTCGTTTCTCCGCTCCTCTGGAAAAAAGTGTGGAATGCCTGATCGTGTTCTCAGTGGCAGTATTTCTCTGTGCTATTTACTCACTCATGGAGTTGTGTATGTGTGTGTGAGTGTGTGTTTTTTCATCTCTTTCCAGTAGTTGCCTTTCTCCCGATTCCATACGCTATGCTGAGTCTGCTACTACTCCACAAAGGATGAGAGCTGAGCTCCAGCTCTGTTTTTTTCCCAACGAACGAGCGAACGAACCAACGAATTTCTCTCGCCTTGTTCATGCTCCACTGTTACGGGTTTTTTGCGCTGGGAAAGGAAAAAAGTGGTTTGGTTTGGTTTCCTTCATCGTGTAAAACCTCTCTGCCTGCCTAGAAGGAGAAGATGATGAGATCGTGGCTCTCTCTCAACTCAACTATTCCCTAACCCCCGCTTATTCTCTTCTGTCAGTCTGATTTCAGATTTGGTGAGGTGACATACTACATGTTGCAATAAAAATAAATATCTTTGCTGTGACGAGTGTGCTCCTGCTACAATTCAGATCTAAGGAGAAGTAACGGTAACAGTCACGATAAATGAGTTTTCTCTCTGTTTCCTCTTCAATAAATGTCATAATTCCCATTTACGCACGTCCTCTCATCATTTTCTTTCATTTCTTGGCTTGATCTCTGTGTCATCTTTAGTGTGNNNGCGTAGGAAGTGAGAAATTACATTCTCCAAGTTGACCGTTCCCTTACAAGTTGTTTCATTTCTGACTGTCAAGTTGATCTTGGATGTGTGCTTGAAAAGAGGTAAAAAAAAGAAAAAATCCAATCTTTAAACTTGCAATCGATTTTTTTCTCATTTCGTATTTATTGGTGGTGTGTGCGTGGCGAAACGTTTTTCTCCTTTTCGATTTAATCCTGTAAACTTCAAATATTTGAGAAAATAACAATTGAGAAAATTTAATGTGCTCCAGTTTACGTATGTGAAACGTGCAACATAGTATGAGTGACTTTGTGGAACAACTCGTCTCAATTTCCTCCAATGTATGATCTATTTACGACTCTTGGTGACGTACGTTTATAATTAGAGCAAGCACTTAAGGTTAATGGGGACTCACTTATTGCGTAAAGGTAACTGGAACTCTAAATTTTGATGTGCTGCATTTCATACTTTGTGGCAGGAGGAGAGATTTTCTTCACTTATCATCGCACCACTGGATACTGAGTACTTGAGAATTGGGGAACACCAGCAGATTCTTTTGATCTTCCCACATTCAGTGACTTGTTTGCCCTTCTTCTTTCCCCATTCACTATCAAAGTGGAGTTGAAAGCACAAATAGAAAAACATTACTACCAAAGCTTCGGCTTCAATGCTCTAGTGACGGGATATAGGTACTAATAACATACTTGTTTCTCCAGGGTTTCAAGTCAATTCACCCTCGAAATCTAAAAACCAATCAACTTACCGCCAGGAAATCAAATCCTGGGTGATCCGTTTTGTTTGGTGAAAGTGGAAAAATCGTATTTGGGCAAACAGCAATGTAAAATTCAGTTCATTTTCACAAGTTTTCTTGCTGAAGATTTTTTCATTGCCTGAAGCTAGAAACATCTCTTTACTAAAAAGGCTGCATAAAAACTTAATTTGTGTCACTCACTGCATCAGGAAAAAACTATAATTAATTTAGACATTAAATAGGCCATAGCACCAGTTAAACATCCCATTTATATTTTGCACAGCGCTCTCCACTTAGTTCCGGTTCGTTGCAGGTGGGGAAACTCGTTCCAAAAACATTTCATTTACAGACCGTACATGTGAAGCCTGTGAGATAGTGAAAAGTCTAGCGAAAGATTAAGCAAGTTTTTCTTGAAATTGACATTCGTAATGGGAGGAAATTAAGAGATGGGCTCAGCCCTAAAGATAAAACCAGCTTCTGAAGTGAAAGTTGAAAGTAAAAGTGAAAATGAACTTTCCTTTATCCATATCAAAGAGCACAAGCGTATATCTGAACTCAGTCGTCAGGGAGCTCTCGCAGATGATGATTATGTGTTAGGAAACAGACATCACTGAACCACTTTTTTTGCCAGGTAGGCATTAAAACTCCCAGAAAGCTGTAAGTCGTCAGATACTCCGATACTGTTATTGTGCCGTTGAACCGCTCGTAAAAAGGGGATAAAAATAGTGTTCGGTAGGGCGTAAAGGGAGGAAGGAATATATGTATGTCTAGTGGAAGGGTGAAAGTGAGAGTTTTGATCTTGAGCACACATAATTAATTCACCGACAAACTTGCACAGGGAAAATTTTTCCTTCGAGATTCGAACACGAGAGAAAAACCTACGGCATTTTTTCTGCTTCGTTGACTACTACCACCACTCCTCTCGTCTCGTTTGGGACGCTTGAATGAAGTCCTGAAAAATAAAATTTGTTGTTGCGCCCAACCATCTACGGTGACTTTCCGTTTAAAGAAACTTCTTCAAAAAAGGGAACTTTTCCTTAGTCATCGTCATCGTTATCGGATATTTGGTAAGTTATACACGCTACATGCCATCATCGTCGCGATATAAAATCAAATTATGGACGAATAAGGCTACCTACACGACTACTTGATGCAATCATTGTTTGGTGCGGTTGAAATGTGCAAACTTTTCGAAGTAGAACGCGATCCAGAGAGATTGTTCAATTAAATATATTACACTTTTTAATTGCTCAAAAACTTGATTGTCCAGCCATTTGCTGCACAATAAAAAAATGTTGTTAGAATGGTAAAAGCTTTGTCCTGACCGATCTTAACGAAGACCAGTCATACACTTGCTCGGAGCTGAAACAACCCAAAGAGTAACAAAAAATGAATTAGCGGTCCTGGCTCCACCAGCCAGTTTGTTTTTTAATCAAATCTGCTGTGAACTAACGTAGCCACATACTTAGGTTTTCTAGCCAAAGGATTTTTTTTTCATTTTTTTGTCTGAAAACTGGAAGAAACGCAAGAAGTCATAGTCCTCATGTCTATAATATGTTATGCATGGCCATGGCAGTCATTTAGGTGTGCATTGAACTTTTAGCGGGGTAAACACTACCATACAACACAGTTTTTTCACCGCTTCATCGTTGCCACTTTCTCCTCATTAGTTATTCAACGAGAGTAACTTTTGCCCTGTATGTGTGTGGAAGCGGGAAGTGGGTAAAGCTACGGCGGACTGGATTCCGAAGCAAAGGGGCTAAACTAGTAGTTATGCTTAATAACTAGAACTCGGAGAATTGAATGAATATTTCGTTGCATATGGAATTAAACTACGCGTATGTATTTTTCTCCTCCGTCTCCTCCTCCTTTTTTGCAAAATACATGGACCAACGAGAGAAAAAAATTATGATTCTAGAGGCTGGCTGGCTCGAGTTTTAGTACAGATGCGTAGGAGAAAATTAAATGAGCGTGAAAGAGTGTGACTGAATCATTTAGATTCTTTGTTGTAGTGCAAAGCCCGGCAGCAGCCTAAAATGTCCTTTTTGCCCCATATGGTGCATACGCGAGGATAAGACATATGACCATAATGGGAATAAAACGGATGCTACCACTACTTACTTAGATACACTTCCCTCTGTAGCTTCTCTAACTCCTGGGTTTTGCACTGTTGTTATTTATGCAGAAAGCGCAAAGTATTATTTAACTTCTCCTTTAATTTAGTAGTACGTCAGAGAGTTCGGAGGAGAGAAGTAGTTCATGCCCATTTTATATAACATAATTCTCGGAGAGCGACGTGAATAGGGTGAAGGGAATCCTATGTATGGAGAATCTGTTAGATGGAAGAGAAAGAATTTTTTTTTGCCTACGTCGTGGATGGAATCGATTTTGCGTAGGTAAAATTGTTCTAGTAGATTGTCTCCAAGTCTTTAAGATTTAGTGTTGAGCCAGGCCTCCAAGGTTATACGTACCTGTATATTTCATTCCTCGAGTGAAAGGTAAAACCTTATAAATGCGAGAGACGTTGAGAAGGAGAGTGCTAACAATCGGAATAAAGAAAAAGGAGGAAACCTTTCAGGCTTCTTTTTTCTGCACCTGCACCATCCTCGGAGTAGGAACGCAGTCAGTCTTGGAGGTTGATGTTGTGATTGAACATAATCGTTGTCGGCATCCCCATTGCCATCATCATCTCAAGTAATGCAGCAACCGTTGAAATCAAAAGACTGTGACTGGTTGCGAGCTTGTTTTGACTGTGAACGGGACCAACTCGAGCCTCTACCTATTTTACTGGAATTGAGTAAAATGGATTGTGTGTCTACAAGCTTCCTCCTCTCCAGGCAATCGAAACAAGAATGCATGTAGGTACATGCTTGCAAAAACCTAACTTGTGAATGTATGTATGTAGGTACCCTTGCATCTCCGCTTTCAGTACAGTTCCACACTCATAGATCAATTTTGCAATTCTGCTGGAGGTTTCGAAGGGGGAGAACTCTGAAAACTGGTGGTTTGGTGTCTTTTCGCATTGTCTCCGATCTGGGTAACCTACTTCGGTAGATGCACATGGAGAGAAAAAACCGAATGAGTGTGGTGAAGGGCTCGCTCGTTCACTTGCTCCAGGCTGCTGTCCTCAACTCTATTTCGCGGAGGAGCAAGCGTCAATGGTATTAGGTCTGGCTGAAAGGAAGCATAAAGTGTAATGTCCGGTCTATGGAAGATAATTGAAATGACTTCTTATCACGAGTTAATGGAACAGACAATATATTTGACTTCCTTCCTCGCAGACGCTGGCACATTTCTTTTAGTGCTCCTTTCGAGCCTGCTCAAGCCAAGTCAAGTTCAAGTCAAGCCGACCCATTCCAAGCAAGCCAGAATTTAATTCAAGCCGAAAATGAAAAATTCAATCAAGCCGGCTTGTTTGACTTGAATTGACCTGAATTGAAAATAACAAGTCAAGTCCATATGTGTACTAGGGCTTGAATTTTTTTTCAAGTACAAGTCAAGCCAAGGCAATTTCAATCAAGTTCAAGCCAGCCGACTTGAATTGGCTTGAAATTTTCAAGCCAGCTCGGCTTGAATGAAGCTCTAGAAAATTTCTTTAAATACAACTACACGTTCCAATCTCTAACTGTCGGAAAGTTATAAGGGATTGATTGAGGAGGCTTTGGACCAAGCTGGAAAATTCTTAATCTCGTTCCCCAATTTGCCTTATATCTTTGTTGGTGGTAGCTCTTGATAATGATGATGGTTGAAAATGAGACTGTATATTTGATGAGGGAACCGTGAGCACTGATGACTAATGCTGTGGCTATGAAGGCACTAATTGATCGACAGAAACTTTCACCGAATAATGACTGAGAAGCCCTGAAAATGCACAGCCTAACTTGACTCGTAGTCGCGATGACTGTATGAGCACTGGAAGCTAATGCACTGGCAAAACTACTGCCGAAAAACTACTGTGCAAATAACGACTGATAAGCCTAAATATGCCTATGACTGTAACGAGCCCGCGGCGGACAATAAAATGTC
>JAHZNH010001929.1:0-11445 GCA_027744355.1 Tyrannoseira gladiata | reverse complement strand
CATTTGTCTGTTTTTTGTGTCGGTCGGTCGGTCGGTTGGTCGTTCGAAGGAGAGAATGATGATGATGATGATGATGACGAGAGCAAGAACCATCTTTTGTTTTTCTTTCCCTTCCTTGCTTCATTGCAATCGGTGATGATGATGGGAGAGGAGTGATGATTTTTTATAGTTAACAAAAATAGAAATAATGCTCGCGGACAAGAAACAAGAGAATGGGAAGAAGGCATCTCAAAAGAATGTCGGGTGCAGATGGAGAGATGGACTCGGAGGAAGAGGAAAGAAAAGGAACCTCGTGTTCATTTTTTTCGCGAGTCTCATATTTGTAAACAGAGGATCATTGTATTACAATCTGAAACTTGGCTCTGTGCTCATGGCAAAAAAGCCTTTAGGAACTTATACTCACTCCTCTCAGGAAAATTCCAAAAGAGCAAAAGAGTCAGAGTCCCATAGTAAATATCATGTAGGTAAAAAAAATAATATAATTCTTTACTTACTCCTCTGGTTCTGGTATGGTGTAGTCAAAACGAGCTCCACATGGATCCAAGAAAATCCATCCAGGGCAGGAAAAAGCAAAAGCATTGACTCACTCGCTCGCTGTCTCTTGCTCGCTCAATCCCCGATTGTTATGAAAGGAAAGTAAGTACCGAAACAAAGTGCATCCCGCCTGGCCTGGCCTGCTTGGTCTGCCTGGCTGGTTGGATTGCTCCTCAGCGTAAGGTATTACATCGAATCGACAGAAAATCCCATGGATGGAGTTTTCGAAATGCGAAATGATAATGTAATGCAATGCGATGTGGGTGAAGCGTCAGTCTCTTCCTGGCTCGCGTTTGGGGAGGAAGAACAAAGACAACCAATCCGTAATCCCGCATGCTTTGCTTTGAACTGTGAAGTGAGCACTTCATTTAGAAAAAAAAATGTTTGAAGTATTTCTGCTCCATCGAGGCTTGTCACTCATTAAGGAGGAGTGTGAAGTGAAGAGGAGGATGGGAACCATTCTGCAAGGAATGGAATTTTAAGTGCTGGGGTCGAGGTGTCAAACTCATTGATATTACAAACTACAGGCCATGCCATGCCATGCCACCGGCTAAACCAACAAGTGCAATTATTTAGGAGTGAGGAAAGTCCTAGGAATAAGCAAATATTAATTTTTGAGCCGAGAAATACTGCTGTGAGGAGGATTTTACTTAAGTGGAGTGAGCCTCGCAGGGCATCTCATCATCGCATATTTTAAGCTAATTTGAAATTTGCTACTAAAAAAAGAGAAAGATCGAGTGAACTCGTGAGGGCGCACTTTCCATCATAAAGCCCCCGAGCTCGTGTTTTATGGGGACGTGGTTGCTTCTTCATTGATTCATTCTTTTCGGCACATCGCGAGAAATTGTCTAACGATGACAAATGACAAATTGTGTAAGTCTGCAGAAGTGACAGCTTCTTCTCTCCCAGGATGTAGTAAGTAGTAGTGGTACTGGTGCGGTTGCGGTGTGAGGCTACGCAACAAAAGGGAAAGAATTGATAGTAGTTTTTGTGGAAGAAGATTTCATTTTGTGCGTTCCTGTGGCTCTGTTTCGGCTTTGTCAACATCTCTTGACAAATATTAGTTTTGTCTCATTCGTGACGTGACGTCTCTTTAAGCTAGAGGGAGGGGAAAAGAAAGAAGTGGAGAGTGTTCCACTTGTTGGATTGGTTTGGAGAGGATTGGAAGAATCTGTAGAATCGGATATTTTTTTTGAAAGAGTTGGACCAGTTGAATCTTAAATCGGGAGTGAAGTTAACTATCCTGTCCCTAACATCAACAATTTTTCTAATGGCTGTTTTCATGGGATAATTAACGTCATCTCGTCTTACCGGTGATGTTGATGTCATCAAATCCTCATTTGGATATTTGGATCCTATCCCCTTCGAAGAAAAAGTTTTTTGAAATGTGCTGCTGTTGATACAAGTGTGGACAGATTCATAGCCAAGCTCAGGCGCAAATTTCTTGCAGGGAAGACTTGTTGGTAAACTAAACTGTAAATATAAATATGATTTTTTGGTGATGTGATAAAAAAAATTCTAAATCTCGAGAATTTATTGCGGATGAGATGGGAAATGAGCTGTAAAAAAGATAATTTGCGAAGGTCTCTTGTGGATGTTTGATGGGACATGGTGTTGTGGCGTGAATTACGATCATGTTGGGAGAGAAGAAAAAACGCATGAAAAAATATCCTAATCTACTATAACTACGATACATAGTTCGGATCCGATGAGATGAGATGAGACGATTCGACCCCTGTGATTTAGTACTCCCTTCATTGCTGCTTCGAGTTTTTTGCTAGAGGCGAGATCGAGTACAAACATCATTTCCTCAGAAAGATTAGAGGATCTCATCATCTCCACATGAATCATGAGTTAATGCGATATGCTTTTTAGAGAAAAAAATATGATTACTAAATGAAAAAAGATGACGATGTTTTTGTGTCTGGTCTGGTCTGGTCTCTCCTAATAGAAAATGAAACGACTCTTGAGGTTTCGGAGTGAGTGAGTGGAAAAGTTCGGATTATGATTTGTTTGTATCGTAAGTATCACGCCGTGCAGAGTGCTGGTGCGTGAAAGTAAGTGATGCTATGGAGAAACAACAACGAGTTCGGAAAGATGAGGTTATGAGTGCCATTTCCTCTGATCAGTGGGAATAATGGATTCGCGTAAAACTTTATCGCATGTTTAGTCTGGGAAAATAATGCGGGCGAATTCCTTCTTTTTAAATTAAAAATCTGCCAAACTGTCTGCCATTTGGATATAGATAGTGCCCAGAGGAAATGGTGGTAGTTTACCTCCTGTGGGTGATCCCCTCCGCCATTCCATCGATTTTCCATTTGGACAATTATTCTGCGCTGAAAAAATCTCCGATGATCTGAGTGAGTTAAGTAGTTTGGGTTTGGATGTCCTTTTTTTCGGGAGGAGTGGAAACACGTGCGTGGTCGTGGTGGTAATATGGTTACCACGAGAAAGTGATTGTGGAATGGAAATTAGGGAGAGTATCCTGTCCTCATGTCATTTGTGCAAATCGTTTTATGCTCTTGGAGGACTGTTATCTATATTGAATCTCGAACCTCGGTTGTTGGCAAATGTGCAGCATTATCCTTTCCCTCTGTAGGCGAGAAGAATGAATAACAATAAAGGAACGTGGATTTGGATTATGGATTGATACTCCCGGAAAAAGAAGAAAGGGATATAATAGGAAAAAAACAAACTTTTCCCATCACGCAAAAAAGTGCGTACGCCTGGGTGGCAGGAGGAATCGAAGCGTGACGCATGGGAGAAAATTTACGTTTTTCTAACTCGAACTCCAACTCTGTCCATTTAAGTGTGGACAAGTGGACCGTGGCTTTTGTGGCACGAGGAAAAAAACGAGGACTTGGAGATCGTGGAAAACGAGGAGAAGCTCAGCTGTCACCATATCGCATATCATCTTGGTTTAGGTTTGCTAGTGACGGTGGAGAAGAGAACCTGAATAAAAAAAGGATGAGACTATGAGACTACAACTACGCGATCGTCCTTTACATTCGGATATTTTTTCCTGTACTTTGTGCAAAAAACTCCGTTCTACGAGAAACGGAGAAAATAGCGGGGGTAATGTGAGGAGCTATCCTATGTCTTCATTTGTTGCTGATCTCGACAGAGATAAGTAATGCTAGTTCGATTGGATACTTCGATATGCGAGAATGTATCAGGAAAAAAACTTATTCCAGCTTGAGCCATCGAGGATCAAGATAAAAGTTCTTTTTTTGTGTCAAACGGCCAATTCTTGATAAGGATCGGGGATGAAATGAATTGCTGCTAATAGGGGAACAATCAGGAAAAGAAGCGAGCATTTTGGGGAAAATTTTTTTTCTGGAAAGAGTGAATCTTCTAGTTTGGAATTTGGACGAAGCGTTGCCAAACAAGGAACTTTTACTAAAGTCTACTCTTTTCAGCTCCAATTTTGTCTGAAACTTGCGTATTTATTCCTTCAACTTTTTTGTACTTAATTGATTTCTACCGACAAGTTCCTCCGAGACTGGACCGGAGGCATTGCCTAATGTAATGAATGACGTTTGAATAAAAGTCTCGAATGCATGAAGAAAAGTTTGGACAAAAAGTTTTGAGTTTTTGGCCCGAGCTAGCCTCGTATTTCATCAAAGTTCAAAAGTTTCCCGGTGCAGAGGAAACAGGTTCGTTTGGGTTGATTACATACAGCAGAGGTGAAAGCGTTAAGTGATGTGATGACGTGTTTGAAGCATGACAATGCACTCATTACTTCTTGTAATGGGGAAGGGCACGTGTCCTGCATTAACTGATATAATTTATGTTAAATTCAAATAGCTTGAGCTATGGCTTCGTGCAGTCTGAAAGAGGATTTGAAAGAAAGTCTGATTGAATTGTAAATTGTGGTCAGTTACAGTGGAAAAATGGAATCTAATTACGGGGAGAAAGTCCTCCCTACCGTGGGGGAGAATAAAATTGGCGGAGAAAGTGTTGGACTAGGATCAGGGAAAAATAAGTGCTTGGTTCGTGGGCAAAAGAGACCCGTCGTTCATCGAACCCTTTCAGACCCAACATTCTATTCCCCCACCGTCTCCATTCGGAGTAAGCAACTTGAGGCGTTCGCAGAGGAAGGTGATGATTTTGAGGAAGATGAGAGTAGTAGGGGGAAGGAAGGAGGAGTGAGCCTCACTTCCAGTTCTAATATCACTCCTGTTCACCAACCTTCCAGCGGGAGTGTGATGAAGAAGGATGGGAAGGTGTCACCAACGTTTATTGCAGAGTTCGATGATGATGAAATCAGCACAGGCTTGCCGAGTGATTTGCCCAGTGATCTGTTTGACATCGAGGGGAATCTCTTGATTGGGAATGTGCATCACCTCCGATTCGGTTTGGAGGATGAGGATTTCTCCTCCGCCGATGAGGAAAGTCATCACTCCCTGAGAAGTGCGGAGCGAAGATCTTTCATTAAGCGAGAAGTCTCGTCAAATAAATGCCCCTCCATTCCCTCCACCTGCCACCCCTCATCAAAGCAGGGGACATGTGTGAATACGAATACAAAGTTTCGGGATATTCGGGAAAGTGAGAATTGCCAAGGGAGAAAGAGGACTAGGGAGGCAGGTGCAACCAATGAATGCAAAGATGAAGGGACTTCCTCTTCATCCACCCCAACTAACACGAATAAATCGGGAAGGAGGAGTAAGTTGCAGAAGCAGAATTCCGTGGAGGATCTGTACCACCCGTTGATTAAGACTGTGTTTCTGACGAAGAGCCAGAGTACAGCGAGCTCCACTCCCTCAACGAATAATGTACATAGGCCCCTTGCCCGAAGGCAGTTTTCTCTGGGTCAGCAGCAGAAACACCAAAGAACAACGAACTCACCCCTTCCGGATCCCTTGAGGAGTCCCCTAGCACCTTTTGATAGGCACCACAGTTCCGGAGGGACTAGTAGTAATCATAGCAGTAGTACAATTACGCAGCATTATTATCCTGAAGGTTAAAAGCTTAGTACTTAAGTCCACTCTTAAATTAGTTCCATTTTATAGAGAATTAAGTGGACAATATCATGACGATTTTCATACTTGCGCAGGGGGATACGGCTACATCATCCTGGTCACATCAACTTTGTGTCATGCTCTCCTTTCGGGACTCCAACTCTCCGCGGGAGTATTCATCCAAGGACTGGTGAAGAAGTTCGGGGATGAGTTAAACCCACAGAAACTCCGGCTTATTTCATGTACGATATATAGAGATCATTAAATGTTTTTCCGGTATTTTGAGAGTAGATCTAGTCGTGAGATTAGTTAATCGCGTTGGAATTCGTTGATTGATATAAATGACACGGAAAGCGGGAAAAAATGTTAATGAGCAGGAAAGGAATGATGTTAAATGGTGAAAGATGGGAATACCTTTCAGGAAGCATCGCTCAAGCTCATTCTCGTTATAAAAGCAAACAGCATCTCCTTCAAGCGTTTTATTGAGCCTGTCTTGTCATCCGATCCAAAATATTTTTTTAAAATGCTGACGGCTCACGCTCTTGTTCATCTTTTCTCTTTGGAGCTGCGCAATCAAAAATGGCTCTCAATTGGGAGCAAGCTGCTTCTTTTCCACTGAAAATGCAATGCGATACTATGAAATGAGCGAATGAATGGAGTCAAATCATTTTCTCTTTGGCATGAGATATAAATTACTAGGTAATGAGCTCATGCTGTGCGGTGAAAAGTTCAATCGTGTGCTGGGGTAGCATTGGGATGAATGGTGAATGGGAATTGGAATGCACATTTAAGTACATTTCTTTACTTTCTTTATGGTTATCAATATTTTAAATCAGAACTTAATAGGTGGACTGCATAATGCTGATAATCATTCATACTTGCAACCACAGATATAAACGAATCTACGCTGTGAGAAAATTCCCAGGAATTGGAAGAAAAAATAAGATAACGTTTAAGTAAGAACGTGGGAGTAACCTGGGACGATGAAACTCCTTCGGTGGAACAGAATTGTTTTTTACCAGCAATTCTGGGCCAATGGCATTGTAAGGCTTATGCAAATTATCTTAACTTTCATTTGTCAGTTAATACTATTTACAAGTTAATATTCATATTCGATTTAAACAACTGAAATTAAATGAATATATTTTATCTTTTTTTAGTATATTCGCGGGAATTTTGGGAGTAGATAGCAGGATAAATATTGATAAAGCGGGGATATTTATTCATAAGCATTTAATTTAACAAGCTGAAGTTGATTTAAACCGAAAGATTGAAATATTATAGGATCTAACGCGACTTCAACTCAAATCTGAAACTGAAAAAAATCGGTCTGGTATGATCCCTTGCGATTCAACAGCTAGTAAAAGTAAAGTTGTTATCGTCCAAACGGTTCACTTGTTCTGGGACTTAGGACGCGAATCCTTCATTTCCTCCCAGTGACTGTAAAAGCCGAATTCTTGTCGGCTAGCACAAGAACAAAGGAAAATTGAGAATAAGAAAGAAAATTGAATGGTGGGCAGTGAGACGGGGGTAGATGTTTCTTTGTTTATGCACATTCGGTGTACTAAAACATCAATGTAAATATCACATCGTTGAGTTTCCTGTCTGCCTATCAGTCCTGAGCTAAGCTTCCTTTGTCTTTCTTCTTGGAAAGTGGACATGAAATGGCAGTGATTCAATTCAATTCACGCGTCAAGCTGAAGTGATGAATCCCAGCGTGATGCATTACACCTCGCCACGAATCTAACAAGGAAAAATATTGAGATGAGATGACTGAATCCTTGCATACCGTATTCTTTTACAGGCTCTGATGGTATTGCACAAAGAATGTACATATTTCTGTGAAGTAAACATGTCCGAATTAGAAAATATTCGGAGTAGGCTTTTGTATATACCGAAGAATTAATTCATGTCTGATTTGGCTTGCCCACGGTGGTCAACTCAAGATAGACTTTAAAAATAGACGGTATGAGACATACGTATGCATAAAATGAGCAGAAATGCATTGATTATGATGAATTTATAAAGAAAGGAATGACTAATTTTATATGTATTTCTCTGGTTTTATAGGTTGGTTGGGGTCAGTTTCCCTTGGGGTGTCCTTGCTATTATCTCCAGTGTGGGTTTCCATTTGCAAAAAGAAGAGTACAAGACTGAGCGCTGTCTTTGGGGGATTGGTGGCTTCTTTGGGGTGTTTGTTCACCTCGTTTGCATCTCAATTTCATCAGACATTCATTTCCTTCGGTCTGTTTCTGAGTAAGTGAAGGATAAAGTCCAAAATGCGTTACACTTGTCTACGATTTTACACGTCCTGAAGCGATTGGCTGAGCACTAGCAAACCAAAAAATATTGTGGAAATGATACCTTTGAAGTATTGAATGTCGTCTCTCATGTTCTTTTTCAGGTGTCGGAGTTGGACTCACTCGAGATGCATCTTCACTCATGGTCGGTCAGTATTTCAAGCGGAAGAGTTGTGGGTTTCCATTTGCAAAAAGAAGAGTACAAGACTGAGCGCTGTCTTTGGGGGATTGGTGGCTTCTTTGGGGTGTTTGTTCACCTCGTTTGCATCTCAGTTCCATCAGACATTCATCTCCTTCGGTCTGTTCCTGAGTAAGTGAAGGACAAAGTCCAAGATGTGTCATACTTGACAATGATTATCAGCAGTGATTATTACTTGAACTTAGCAAATCAGGAACGGTGTGGTAAGTCATACCTACTTACACTTTAATGTCGTCTCTCACGTTCTTTTATAGTGGTTTCTGGGTCCGGACTCGGAATAATCCTGATGTCGATATCTGTTCACTTCGCCATAGGGTAATAAAGGAAACCTAGTCGATACTCTCATGACTCAAAAGTACTTCGCACATTCAATGCAAACTATGTAATTTGATACCATTTGTAGAGCCCTAGGCTGGAGACTTGGCTTGCAGGCTGTGACGGTCTCTCTGATTTTAACATTTTTCCTGGGAACGTGCTACCGCTCCGCTTCCTTGTACCATCCGCAGAGGAGGGCCATTCTTCATTTGAAAAATCAGAAAAGGAAGGTAATAAAGAATAACTGTGTAGAATCTCTAGACACTACTTAACTGTACTTATCACTCGTTAGCAATGGCTGAATTATGAACGAATTCTAAAAAATCATACTTGCTTAATGACAGGTCAAGGAAAAGGGAAAGCGGGAGGATAAGCCCCCATTCATTGATTGCAGTTGCTTGCGGAGCAAAACCCTCCGGATAATTTTGATGTCAAGTGCATGCACCGCTTTCGGAATATATACGCCTCTACTCTCACTGGTACTAATTTATCCGCGTCTCATTAAAATGAAGAATAACATTTGAAATTGAAGTCTTCATGAAGCAGGTACTATTTACTTGTACTATGTACTTATCTTGAAATTCTAGGCAGTCCAGTGCTCCAACGAAGGCTTCCAAGACTGTTCCATCCTCCTTCTCCACGTCTACATAGGTACATCGTGGGTGATTGGGTGCTGTACTCTGGGTCTCGTCGTCATCCAGAAGAGTCAGGACTGTCGCGTTTCCAAGCAGTACCTATGCCAAGTAAGTTTTTTCAGAATTCCTTGTCGTTTTCAAAAGTGGGAAACTTCAATAATTCCTTGGCGTAACTTATCGACCCTCCACGTCATTTCCAGGTAGCGAGCGTGATATGTGGGATCTCAATACTGGCATTAACCGCAGTCAAAGGCACCAACGGAATGGTGGTGTTCTCGTGGGTGTATGGAGCCTCCCTTGGGGGATACTGCTACTCTCTGAAAGGTATTTACTTCTACGATGCGAAATTAGTTAATGGAACAATTTTTTGTGTTTCTCCAACATTCCAATCAAATTCACAGTTTGCAAGGAATTCATGTGTCAAAACACAAATTCTATGGTTAATATGCCTTTGTACAGTTTACACATATGAGAGAGCCAGAGCTCGGCATTTCCCTCGTGCTTGGTCATTTCTCCAGTCCTCTCAGGCCATCCCCCTCTTCTTTGGAGTGCCATTGACCAGTAAGTCCATTTTCACAGACAAACTCTTGTATTTTGTATCAAACGAACCGGAAGCTAATTTAACATCAAGAGAAGGAGGAGGATGAAAAAATCACTATATTTTTCTCGAGTGAGTCTCGAGGAAGCTCTTAAAAATGATTTATACGTGTGAGTACTTCTCAGCATAATGTTTTCTTTTGGCGTAGACTACGCGAACGAAGAAGTCGGCTGGAAGTCTGGGTATTACATGTCAGCACTGGCCGTGTTTGTGGGAACGGCTTGTCTCTTTTTAACAGACGTGAGGAGGCGAAAACTCACCCGGAGAAAGAGTCAAAACAGCTCCATGAAAACGTAAGATGATCCCATTTAGCCCACAAGTGAATTTATTTTGCGGGGAGTGGGAAAGCGAGAAACCAAACCGCGACAGAATTTTTTGAAGCGGAAGGCATTAAGAAATATATTTTTTTCCTTTTCCATTCTGCAGAATAAGTATATTGGCTTCCCGTGTTTATTTTAAGCATTAGAAAAATTGTCAGGGTATATTTTTTTGCTGATGAGAAATGCGGCATGGTGTAAAGCCAGAGTACCTCATTTTAATGGTTGCGAGGGCGTGCGTGAAGTGCGCCGTGGAATGTTTTAATGATTATGAATGTGCGTTTGTCAACTCTGGGATGAAATTGTTGTTTCAGATGCGAGACGACGGATGGAGGCACGTCATCATCGCCAAAGTCGAAACGCCTCTCCTTCGCATTTCCAGCGGAACAGCAGCTAGCTCAGCAGCAATCGAGGCATGACTCCGATGACGAGGATGAGCCAGGTGGTCCTGTAGACATAGATCATTCGGTGATGATCAAAGAGTTGACGTGTATATCGGAAGAGGGTCTCGCTGACGTGGATTTTCAGGTTTGGAAAAAAATATAAATTGGGAATTTATGTCAGCTAAGCGTGTAGATTGACTCGGGTAATGAAGTAAATAAATACGTCATCTGGATTGGATTGGCTTCTTCTTTGATTTCAGGACATTTATTTTGATGAATGGGCGGAATACATAGGGGAGTGCATCACTTCCTGCAATAAAGTGGAGAACTGCCTCATGTCGGAGTACGACCCTGACTTGGCGATGATGGTGGAGAGGAGGGCGAGAAGATGGTCGGCTGCGAAACAGCAGCAGCACCATCAATTGATGTGTAATGCTGGAACGCATTCGAAGAATCCTGGAAGGGCTGCCACCACCGGGAGACTCACTCTTCCAGGGATTGGGACTGTCCTTGAAGTACCTTTACTAGTCGCGAAAAGACTGCACCCGAACTTGGGTGTGAGATCTCATCTTCCCCAGAATTATCAAGCACAATCAAGGATAGATGGTACACCTCATCCCCAGTGTACCTCTTCGGAGTGCACGTACGCCCGAGGGGGAAACTGTGCCACCCAAGGAAGCTCCAGTTCGGGGGCGGGTGGTAGTAGTAGTAGTAGTCACAACACACCTCCCACTCGTATTTATCACCATGGGAGACCGGCAAATCACCCGTTGACCCACTTCCCAGCCATTGATGAGGACTCAGTGTGACCAGGAAAGCAATGACGTGATTGAATTGTGCCAAAACTGAGAGATCATTTCTAGGATTTAATGAATGATTATAAATGGTGATGCTCCTTCACCAGAACAAAATGATACCAAAGATTTTTAATTAAGTATAGTTCAATTTAATTACTGTTTCATGGGGACAGATGTATCCTCCGATTCTAATTTATTTTCAACTTTTTAGTTAAATTATTGTAGAATAAAAGTTATGAAACATTATTCAGTACAAATGGTGATCGTTCCAGCTATCCTTCCAGGAATGATTCCTGTTTTCCTCGCCACAAATATAAGAACGTGGAAGAGGAGAGGATTGTTTCTTCACGCTGGAGTACGTTGCTATGGCCTTCACTGCGAACAATGTTGAGATACAGTGTCCCCC
>JAHZNH010001928.1:0-11515 GCA_027744355.1 Tyrannoseira gladiata | reverse complement strand
CATCTAATAATGTGCTCGGATGGGGGTTCTCTTTTGTTTTGACGAGGCTTAAACCGTTTTTTTTCTCATTCTACCTCTCTCGTTTCCAGAGCGATTTAAAAGGAGGGAACACAACAGGCTTATCAAATTACAACGAACGAGCGACTTGCGATTGAAACTACCTACCACCCAGCTTTTATATCCAATTTGAGCGAGAAAGCACCATGCATATAAATTGTTACGGAAATCCAATAAAGGTTTTAAGTAACACTGATACGTAGTCGGTTAAAGGGCGAAACATTACTCAGACTGATACAGTCCTTAGAACATCCTTAAAGAATTCATTTTCCTAGTTAGGGGTCAATCTGTTGTGTCGACTGTTGTGATGCTTTATTGGACATGCCATATTCATGAGGAGTTTCTTCTCTAGAATTTTCGTATGAGCAATCGCTGGTGGTATGCTACCTGCAATGAAAATCATTAGCTTCTTCCTTTCCCCCAGGGGACGACTGATTTGTCAGCGGAAATAAGGGCTCTGGTTCGCTGCTTAAAATCTATAAATACGTGAAATTTCAGGTCAATCGGTTGATGTCATAGCTTAAGCAGAAAAAACTCCTCAAAATCCTCACTTGCTATTTAAAGCCATCCAGAATACTTAATAAAAGATTTCCATGAATTCTGAAACACGAGCTGGTTTTTGCGTGGGAACGCGCTCCTAGCGAGAGCGGCGTTTTTATAATGTGAATTTCCAGTATTCTCCTCCATTTCCCTAGTGAGCTCGGAAGCCTCACCACTTTACTATAAGTGGGCTACATTAGTTCACCTACTCACCTAATCCACTGACAAAGTCAATTGTCAGTAATCTTCCAAGTTAGTGAGTTATCAATGTCAATGGTGCTTTCCTCGCGAGTACTTATTAATACATGAAATGCGCTTTAGTGTGTTCCACGTGCAATCCTCTGATCCTCTCATGAAATAAGTGGAACTCTTACAAATGATTTGTTTCCACTCCTCATCCTCACAAAAGTCTTCTCTCACTCACTCACTCTTTCTGGCAGGGTTTTTTTCCACGTTGATTTAATTACTGCGAGGAGAAAGCCACGGGAGGTTTCACACTTCCTATTTTGGCCTGAGCTATATAGTAGTCAGATTAATAACAACTTGTTTTCCTTTCCCCTCTTCCCCATTTCGCTCCTAATGACACGAAATAATATTATACATTGTTCTCAAACCATATTCTCATTAAGTCATACCGCTCCCCCACACAATCGTGGTCTACAATAGAAATGCACCAAGCATTTCATCAGCACCAAACCAATTCTGCCACATGCTGACAAGTTTGCACCACCTTCCTTCCTCCCAGCCGCATCAAGGCAAATGGGATTATGGGAGGGAAAGCCAAGCTTTTTCGAATGTTTTACCAGCTTAAGCAATGACTTTCTCCTCTGTGCGTTAACATCGGGTTCACTCAATCCACTCACCACATTCACTTCATTTCTTCTCATTGTAGTGTATGTTGAGTACACATATCTACTTAGTTAGTTAGTCAGTACCGTTCCATTGTGGAATGCCAGTCACTTCCCGTATCTATTTATTTTATTAAAATATTCAGCATTTTCGAAGGGCCAAGGTCTTCCGGAGAACAGAACTCACTCACTCAGAGCCCGTGAGTCCCCTCCACTGAGTCGTAATCTATTTTCGTGGAATCAGAGGCGATGGATGTGTCGGAAAAGCTTTTTTCCATCCATTTGACCTTCCTCCTATCTCCACCAGCACTTCTCTTCATCTCATGCAAAATTAATTTCACCTTTTCTCCCCTTGGACTGAAGTAAAAGACCGCTGAGTGAGGAGGATGTGTGAGTTTTTAAAGTCAACAAAAAGCATTCCATCCATCCATAATTCTTTCCATTTCTAGGAGTACTGAACGAACCTCTTTAAAATGTTTCAATTTTTATCGAAAATGTGAGTTCACGTAAGCCTTATTCCCCATAAATATCATGTAGGGCACGTGAAAAAGATTTTAAGGAGGAGGACGAAGAAGAAAAACTGAATTTTTTTTCTCCATTCTGATTCCAAAAGATTTGAAGTTGGTTAGCAACAGCTTTCTTTACGATCAAAAACTTTTTTCCAAATGCCTCCCATGTGTCCACTATTAAAGCGTGACAGAATATGAATGAATCTATTATCATTTTCTTTGGGACAAGATGCATAGATTCCACACGATTGAAACTTCAATTCCAGCAAAGTACTCTAAGAATACTTGGCTTTATGAGGGCTCAGCTCCAAAATCATTTGAAGTATAATGCAGTAAAGTGAACTTCGACAAACTTGAACTTATTGAGATTCGTTCTAACATATTCTCTAAGTGGTTCAATGCATTTAATACATCCTCGTGGAGTAATGGACTTTAATTTTGAGGCATGACTTGATCGTAATTGTTCCGATAGTTATTTTACGCACGAGCTTCATTCGAAAATGCCTTGGGACCTCGGAATAAATATGTTTTGCATCATCATGATTTCTTCAGAATCTTACATGCAACGAAGAATCTTCATAATGCTAATCTTACCGAAGAAAACATGTTTATGTACACGGGGTGGGTAAGCACAA
This sequence comes from Tyrannoseira gladiata, assembly GCA_027744355.1. Taxonomy (NCBI): domain Eukaryota; kingdom Metazoa; phylum Arthropoda; class Collembola; order Entomobryomorpha; family Entomobryidae; genus Tyrannoseira; species Tyrannoseira gladiata. The sequence goes on along the minus strand of JAHZNH010001928.1, from coordinate 8,926 downwards.
TTATTTTTAAATTTCTGAGCTCCACCTGAAACAAGATGATAAACAACCTTTCATATTCTTCTGTCACTGTGACTCCGTTTATGACCTAGGATTCATGCAATGGCAATAATATGTGCTCCAGGCTAGTACTCTCGATTGAGCATGTAGTACTTCCATCAAAGTAGCGGAAATGTCAAAACTCTCCTTGCATTTTTTCACTGTACTCTCCGGAAATATCGGTGCTCTGCTATGCCAGCATTCGCCATATCAGATCCTTGAAATCTTCGCTCGAGTTCCCGTGAAAAGGAATGGAAGGCATGGAGTGGAAAAGAGAAAGTTCTTTCATGAGGAAACTCAAGTAATGCAACTTTGTGTAGTTTCCTCTCCCCGTGTACAATAAATTACGTGGAACAGTACTTAAAGAACTACCAGCATGGAGAACAGGATTCTGTCTAGAGATCAAGTCTTCCTAACAGTTCTCCAAGTATTCTGTAGCGGTCATGAAAAGAACATCCCTGCGGAATTCACTTTCCTTGTATTTGCATGCAAATTTAAAGAAAAACCCGGATAACATGTTTAGGGAGGAGGATGCCCCCAACAAATAAGTACTACTTCGCTGAAGGTCGATGTACCCACGACAAAAAAAGAAGAAACTATGTATTTATCTAATGACAGTGCAAATATTTTGCGAAGGGGCAACTCCAGCAAATTATTCCAACAAAGGGGCGCTCCGCCAGGAAGTCTTACAAAATTGTGCATTAAGTACAACAAACTTTGATAATTCCAGTAAATTGTACGCCCCACGACAACCCACTAATGTAAGCAGCGGTCGTAAAGCTCGATGCAATTCAAATTATGTATCACTATACTTATGCAAACCATTACTTACGTCAAAACTTCTCCTTTTTTGTGTTGCGCCCACATGAATATCGTCATGCCATATATATATGACCGATGGCTACATTTTGTGCGAGGTTGATGTTCAATACAATTTCTGTGCTTATATTATATGAGCAAACAAAAAATACCTTTAAGGTTATAAGTCAGTAAATAGTGCTACGAGATGATTTTGTCTTCTAGACTATTCGCTTTGTACGGACTAGAATCAGATTTTTGGTCAATTCGCTGACTGAGGGACAAACAAATTTTGATGACCCACGTGCATCTTTCTTGTTAAAAGGATTTCTCAACATGATATATGATAGTGTTGATGGCAAAATCGCAGTCGTGTAAGGTTACTTCAGTTCGATTCCTCGAAATCACTTTAGAATTTTTCCCGATTGGATTTGTTACATGGCATACTTAAGGTTATCCAATCACTCAAGACGCCGTTAGTTCCTCGAGTAATCCCAAGGACGGTGTACTTACATCAGGAAAATTCTGCGAAAAGGTATGTATCAGCAAGTACGCAAAATAAATGAGCACCCGGCGACCGTGCTAGAGAGCCGTGAGTTGGGGAAACAACGCGTAAAAAGGAGTGGGTGCCTTGTTATCAACTCCCTACTTCTCGTGTAATCCGATATGAACTTTCTCCCATCGAGAAAGATGATCGCATATGCGGATTAAAAAAGACTGGAAAACGGCATTGGAACGGCCTGATGATAATCATGACTCTTGCATCATCTCACTCTTCTCATTTGAGCAGTTGAAAGCTTCTAATGTTCTCAGGAGTAGGATGTAAATACTTAAGTGCCTAATTGCTGCAGAAACATTCTGGCTTTTAGTTCACAGAATGTCTCGGTCCAGCCCAAGCCCACGAAGATTTTGTGTTTTAGACTTGTGCACGCCGTGTCAGAGTCTGGGAAAAAATAAAAAAGGTTTGCGATTCAAAGGAAGTTACCACTACTTACTAGAGTAACAATTAGAAATAGTAAGAAATGGATCAAAGAAGCAAACATTTGTTAAAACATGGCACATGTTCGTTGGCAATGAAGGAAATTGAATTCTCCAGAATCGATTCTTTGTCCCACTATGAAAAGCATTTCTTCAATGGCAAATATTTGGGTTTCGTATTGCTCTTTTAATTTCTCCTTGTGCTGGTCTAGTTGAAAGTCTTTTATTTGCCAGGTGTCATATGTTTCCTCTAATATAATTATAAAGCCATATAAAAAATTGCTCTTAATGCTTTTGCTAATATAATGAAAGTGCGGTCTTCAGGTATCATTCATTTAATGATAAGCAGGGTTGGCTAAATTAAAGTGGTATTTCATTTAGCGGTTTCACTTCGCAAATGTTTGTGATTTGTATTGAAAAATGTTCATAACAAACTAAGCATTTTCATTTGTCATTTTCATAACAAAAAATCAAATATTTGAAGCCAACTACAAAAAAATAAATGGGAATAAAGTAATAGAAAACTGCCCAACTGGAGCGCCTTTTCCCAACACTGAATGAAGTTCTCAGATGGGTGATATTTTGCTTGAAATTTGCTGAAACACAAGTTTTCCATACTTCCAATTTGAACTCATAAGTCACAGAACGATTTTTTCATTAGCATTTTTCTCAGAATGTGAGCTAAAATAGAGACTGGGAACTGCACGCGCCAACTAGATTCACTCTTCAATAAAAAGTGATTGATGAAAAGTTTCATTTGACCAAGGTCATCATAAATGAACAGTTAATTGCCTGACAGTTACATCATGGGGACATACTCGTACGCTACAAGTTTCGAGAAAAAGGGGAGACAAACCCAGCCCTCTCTGTAAAACAATAGACACAGGAATTGATCTTTCTTCAAGGCGTAACTCTATGGTGGAAAGTTCCAGCCTTTAATTGCTTTTTAAAATCAAGTTTTAAGTTTAATTTTCCTTTGGACGTTTAATAAAAATATATGTACGTATCTTTCAGAAAGTGTACGACGTATTTATCTTTTTCGGATGTTTACTGACGCATCATCAATACTATTTAATTGGCTATTTAAGAAGTTTAATTTACATTGCTAGACCTGATTGAAAATCCTGCTCGTGTCTGCAAGGTCCTTTTAATTAGTATGGGGACTGAGACGCTCGTTAGACTATACAATTAAGTATTCATTCATTCGACTAATTTACCAAGTTCATGGAAATGAAAAGTTTGGTTAGATGCTGCAAAACAAGGAAGAAAAACTACTAAATACAAGTATCAGTCAAGTATGGGAGTAGTAAGTGGTGACGTCGATAAAGACGTCTTGACTTGCTGCGTTGCATACTTTATGCGTGGAGGAGAATTTAGGCAATGTTGAAGCCATATATGTATCTAGTTTCTTTACATCTTGTAACGCTTTTCATTCAAAAGATTTCTTAGAAGAGCTATTAAACATGCAACATGCAGTCAATTAAGTGGTATCTTGACAAAGTACACATTGATGAGACCCAGTGATAACTATATTTTTTTGTTTCGATAGGTATCCGTGGTTGAAGCAGCAACGGACGACGCCGAAACCCAGTATGATGACCCCTCATCTTGGGAGTCCAGCGAGACGGATCAAGATTACTCCGCGTCGACGGAGGACTCATCCTCATCAAAAGAAAATGCCAGCAACAACAGCGACGACAATTTGCATGAATTCGGAGAAGAGCATGAGTTGCAGCCGCACAGCGGGGAATCTCAGGGGAATGAAAAGGACAGCAAAGATCATGAAGCGATGAGCACCGGCGACGGCGAGAATGCCTCGGCAGGTATCCGTGGTTGAAGCAGCAACGGACGACGCCGAAACCCAGTATGATGACCCCTCATCTTGGGAGTCCAGCGAGGCGGATCAAGATTACTCCGCGTCGACAGAGGACTCATCCTCGTCAAAAGAAAATGCCAGCAACAACAGCGACGACAATTTGCATGAATTCGGAGAAGGGCATGAGTTGCAGCCGCACAGCGGGGAACCTCAGGAGAATGAAAAGGACAGCAAAGATCATGAAGCGATGAGCACCGGTGACGGCGAGAATGCCAGCGTGGATAAAAATTTGAGCGATGATTTGAGCACTGGTGGTGACGATCTCATTTCAGCAGCATCAAACCATGACTCCTACACCATTATCGTTGAGCCTCCACCAAGTGAATCCCCAAGAAAAAGATTCCAGCCAAAGTTTCCAAGATATGGTCGCCCGGGAATGTCTGCCAGTTCATCAGCAGGATCAGATAATGACAATAAAGGAGGTAGTAATGGGTCAAATGAAAAAACTTCTGTGGAGGAAGAGGAGAAAACAAAGACGAATCCATCTAACGAGAGCGGAGGATCTAGCAATGTTGTTTACTCTCAAAGAGTGAGTGAGTTCTCCCCTTATCGACGGAGAAACAGGGTGAGTACAGCACCCGTTTTCACAATCACTCCCTCCGATAGCAGTTCCAATGACTCGGAGAAAAATGGCGCAGAGAGTGATAATGGTGGAGCGATAACGATAGCGATAAGTAATAGTTTCCAAGATATGGTCGCCCGGGAATGTCTGCCAGTTCATCAGCAGGATCAGATAATGACAATAACGGAGGTAGTAATGGGTCAAGTGAAAAAACTTCTGTGGAGGAAGAGGAGAAAACAAAGACGAGCAATCAGAATCCATCCAACGAGAACGGAGGATCTAGCAATGTTGTTTACTCTCAAAGAGTGAGTGAGTTCTCCCCTTATCGACGGAGAAACAGGGTGAGTACAGCGCCCGTTTTCACAATCACTCCCTCCGATAGCAGTTCCAATGACTCGGAGAAAAATGGCGCAGAGAGTGATAATGGTGGAGCGATAACGAGTAATAGGCAAGATCGTCCCAAATACCAAACGAGGAGGAGGAAACCCTTCAACTCAATGCGGAACCGCGTGAAGCCACAAGAAGGTCATGAAGAGAATGTTCCAGCGAGCGAGAGTGAAATTGAAGGAAATGATAAGAAAGCTGAAGGGGAAATATATGGGACATCCGATCAGAGTAGTCCAACCGCTCTCCACGTGCCTGGTGGAGACACATCCCCGGAGTCTGAACAAAATCAGGATGAGTCAAATAATCAGAGAAGGCCAATGTCAAGACTCGTAAAACCGAGAGTCAATGCCCTGCACAGAAGGAAGCCAACTGAAAGTCCAGTGGAGCAAAGCGAAAGTTCGTATGGCTCAAATCCAACTTTGGACAGTGAGGGGAAGAAGGAGATCGTCCAACCAGAACTTTCTGAGACTGGGCCAAACGAAGATGAGAACAACAACAACAACAACCAAGCAACAATTGGGTCAGCTGAGGGGGATAGCTCCCCTTCTGCCAAAACTTATAAAAACAGTCCGACAGGGAAGTTGGTTCCAGTACGACCCAAAATTCGACCTTTTTCGCGAAAGAATCCTAGTAATCCGGCAACTATCGATGATGAAATAAGTACTTCAGAAAACCTCCCAGAAGATCAACGGAATGAAAGTGAGGAGCCTACTTCTTCCCCGCCTGCTAATTCATATGACTCCGTGAAGTCGCCAGAGAGCAGCGGAGAGTTGAGAACGAATGGGGTGCTCATCAGGAAAGTTCCAATGAGACGGGTTAGACCAAATGCTGTTGTTGCAGAGCAACAAGAAGCTGAAGGGAACTCGGGAAATGTTGATTCGGATACTGCTGTACCTGATACCGTTTCGCAGAAAAGAGGGAAAATTGTGATGAGACGACCCACTAACTCGGCCTCTTCCGCTTCATTACAGATGAAAGATGACTATCCACAAGAGACCCCTCCACCACCATCATCCTCGGTGGAGCAAGAAGGTCAAAGTGAAATTGCCGATGTGGTAGAGCCGCCTACATCTGCCCCTAAAATTGAGAAACTCGATATAAGGAGAAAGCTGTTGGGTCGTAACCGTAAAAACACATTAAAAGGATCAACATCATCATCATCCCCTCAGACTCAAGAGAGTGCACCAGAAAATGAAAATGTAGAAGCTGCTGTCGACTCAGTAAATCCACCCATTAGTGAACCCACTAGACCAAATGCATTGAAACGACGGAGACCTTTAAGAAAGCCATCTTTGGCGGGGCAAGGTCGGCCCGGAAGTAATCCGAGTGAGTTTTCGGAAATGGTATTGGAATCCACCGATAATCCTGAAGCGAAGGATGTAAGCCCTCCACAAGAGCAAAGTGAAGAGAAGGCAGCAATAAAAATTAGAAAGGTTTTGGGAAGGCGTCCTCCACTTCGTAGCCGCCCACAAGCGGAGCAATCAACCAAGATGCAAGGTGAAGACTCCGAGGAAAATGTGCCATCTGTTACTGAAGTTCCAACTGCACAAGAGGAGGGGGCATCAAAACCACTTCTCCTCCGTCAACGGCATCGCATGTCAGGGAACAGACGAGGCAATGTGAGGAACCCATTACTTCCATCTTCGTCATCTGAAAAGGCCACTCAAGAAGCGACTGACTCTTCCACCTCAGAAGCGCCCGTGACTGTCACGTCCACATATTCCCGTATTCGGATTAACAACAACAAGAGTGGCATGGTAGGTCGACCAACGTATAGAAGGCCGGTGAAACCGACCGTGGCTCCTCAAGTGGAAGCGGAAACTGAATCTGTGGATAGCGTTGCAACTACCGAGTCCTCGAGTCCCTTTAAGGTTTCTGGGTATGGAAGCCGAAAGAGGGTAAGGGTTCAGCAAAAACAACCAGAAAAGGTCGAAGACGTCACCATCCCCGCTTCCTCTGCTTTGCCTGCTTCCGATAACGATGAAAGTGTGAAAGCATCAAGTAATGAGGCGGAGACGAAGGATCAATTAGGTCAGTCAAATGAAAATTTAGAGGAAAGCCCTACTCAGCCTCCGAAGCGAAGACGGTTTGGACAGCGTAAGCGAGTGAAAGTGGTGAAACCGCAACAGCTAGACGAGTCCCAGCAGCAACAACAACAAGAACAGCTCCAGCCGGATGCCAATAATGTTGCTGCGGCTGAGCCCCCGCAACAGCCTTCACCTCAGGAAGATTTAAGCGAGAAAAATCAGCGCCCAGAGGAAGACATCAGACAGACTGCGGAACATGTCACGTCCACAGAGGAAAATGTGGCCTCTCAATACCTCACTAACAACCATGCGGATGCCGATGGAATGAACGAAGCAAAGCAGGAATTGCAACCGAAAGATGAGATTCCTACAGGAAGCGTTTCCTCGCACTATGAAACCACGACGGCCAACATTGATGCTCAAATGGCGGAGGAGGAAGAAAAAGTCGGTCTCTTAGGTTCCCCCGAAAGTGCGGAGTACCAACGTGAAAATCATCCTGGAAGTGGTAATATAGGCCATGAACGCGTAAAAATAGATGAGTCTGATGATAATGACGCACACGATAAGAAACCTTCCCCGTACCACCATCATGAGGGTAGTGAGGGAGAGAATGAGCCGTACGATTTGATTTTGAACCAAGATGTGAGGAAACATTTGGGCATACAAGGCACGCACTACGGACCTCCTCACGCAGCCAATGGTCCATCCTCTGCATACCAAGTGTACAGCGAAAATTCTGGAATTGAAGATGGATATCAGAATCAAAAACATCATGAATCCTCACCATCATCACATCCGATGTATCCCTCCTCCTTGAGCCACGATGACAAGCTTCAGGAGCACAGCGACCATTACTACGATCCGTATTACTATGACTCGTACGGAAATAATGAAATTCATGGAACGAAACAACACAACAGATACCCTGCGGGTCAACATGATGATTACACTCATTACGAAACTCATCCAGCCACCCCCGGATACACACAACATCAATTCTCCGGAGGACATGACGGAATGGGGGGATTTGAGACGATTGAATTCGGAACGCCAGACTATGATCCAGCTCCATACGACTCGTGGTATGCCTATGGGGAAGGGCACGAGGGAGAAGAGGAGAGTAGAGTCTCGATGAAATTCGTAAATGAGAACAAATCCAACCAGAGCAAATCCACCCAAGTATTGGGAAGTTCTGAAAAGGAATCCGTGAGCGGAAATGAGGACGGTAATAATAGTAATGGTAATGATAATGAGGGCAAGGGGGCAGATATTTCAAGAGTGAAAGTAGGCCCTTCACGAGTCATCCATTAGAACGGTTAATCATTTGAACGTAAGCTCTTCACAAAGCACGGCTCAACAACAGACCAGCAGCGGACCAGACTCCATAAAGAAGGACAATGCCTCGGATAGTGATTTTAGGAAGAGTGCGAATGCACGCATCCGACAGAAGCTGAGAAGGCCACCCTCAGCCTATATAAATAACTTGGCAGGGTCTAAGGAACGAGTCGCTACAGTAACTCCCTTCACACCTTCTTCACAAAGCTCGAGTCCCGCGAATTCAGGGCAAGAGACTCTTTTAGAAAGTGTAAATCAATCCGACAATCCTTCCAAATCATCCACCCCTACAAATATGGGGCACTTTGGTCAGAGCAAGCAGCAGGTTGTTCCTTCAGAGCGAAGAAATAGGACACGTGTGCGTGTCAAGATGGTCACGTTGAGGACGACTACAGTTGCACCTGGCGTAATTGCCGATAATAATAATGATGAGAATATTACACCTGATGCACCTCAAAAGTCATCATCCTACTCCGCTTTCACATTCCCACCGTTCAAGAAATCCGAACTCACGTTGATTCCAACGACGACGGAAACTCCACTTGAAGATGATGCTCCAATCCCTTATTCCTACAGCCCTCCAGTGCTTCCTCCTTTCAAGGTTGTCAGAAAACCATTGAGGAACCCTTTTAGTGGCAGTCATAATAGCCAAGGCTTATCCCTTGCATCGGATTCCTCAAAAACCTCTCCTCCTCGGAGTGGCCATGAGGATAGGCATGTGCCAAAAGTAAACACCGGTCCGGCTTCCGCCAACGGCAGATTCAGGCTATCCTCAAGAAACCACACATTCAGCTCTACTACACCTACGCAAACTGCAACACCACCTAAATCTGGAGCCCTCCTGGAAACACGTACAACGCGCAGGCCACCACCTAGAATAAAGAGTCCGGCGTATATCCGCAAATTCCCTGCATTTTCAACAACGGA
>JAHZNH010001927.1:0-13510 GCA_027744355.1 Tyrannoseira gladiata | reverse complement strand
AGATTTGGGAGGAATAAATGGAATGGATATTTAATTCTTACGCCTGGACTGGATATGATGAATACATTAATCGGGCCAGACAAAGCTGGGCTGCCTCCATTGTCGAGCTCGAGGAAAAGAATCTGGTGGAGCGTCAGACGTCGTCGTCTGAGGAGGAAATGGAGATGGAGAATTGAGAAAAGAAATAAAAGGAAGGATGATGGCGACTCCCTAATGAAAAGAATTTGTATTTCGGAGGAGAGCGGAGGTTTTTCATTTATTTATGCGTTTGTTTGGTATGCAGTTCTAAAAATGAGATGAGGAGAGATAAATAGATATAGTCTGAGCAACTCAAAATATGCAGCGGAGTATTTATTTTGTAGTAGTTTGGTTTCCACGTTTTTTAGCATGTCGTAAGCTAATGGTTTTGAACTCTGCATGTGAGCGCAGTTTGAAAAAAATAGAGAGGGCCTTTCATATTTTTTTTATTATGATAAGTATGATGTGATGGAAGCTCTAAATTGGGTAAGAAAAGAAGTAAGTGAACAATGAACGGGAATGAAAGAGGAGAGCCCAGCAATATGAGCACTTCTTCTATTACTTGAGCAGCATAAAAAAGCACGATCGGCGCCACCGAGCCTTTTAGATGGTGCTTGAGAATTGAAGTTGTCGTTTTGGAAGACGAGTTTTCTTGTTCAAAAGCCCATTTATATGACTGGATGGACTGGAAGGCATTCATGGGGTTTTGATGTGATGTGTGAAGTAAGAGGAAGAAAGAGAGAGGTGATGATGATGATGAGGATCAGGAGAAGGGCCTTCCATCATCTTGTTTCTTCTTTTCACGGAGCTGACAATGAAAACCTCGCGTCTGATGATGAAGCATTAAAACAAGTTGGTTCTCCAGAACACCACATTCCTATTGAAAATGTGCAGACAAAAGGGGAAGTTGCAGAGAGCAATCATTTATTTTTATTTACAAAAAAACTTGAAAACTTGGATAAATTATTGACAAAAATGAAGTGGGAATAAGTTTGAAGTTAGATTGAAAATTTTGGGATTCCAAATCAATCAGCGAGGAATCGATCGATTTCGAAATCTTACCATCAAGGGTTTTGGGCGATAGCATCTTTCATTTAGATATCCTGGGCGATCACGTTGTACCAACAAGTTGAAAATGGTAGAAACCGCAGTTTTAAGTGTGCGCATGGATACTATTTACATTTGCAAGGTAGAAAGGGCTTCTCCATTGACATGATCTAGTCAAGAGGTTTGAAAATCAAAATTGCGAAATCTCTTGCAAACCACTGTAAATATCTCCATTGTTCGAGTTGCTTTCATTTGCCAGTTCACCCACACCTCTGCCATCTTGTCACGTACGTACTCACTGGATATAAGCAAGCTGATGTAGTAAGTAAATAGGGAGTCTTCACTCTTGTCTCCTGAGTGTCGTAGTCACCTTCCTCTGATGTGCCAAGTAAAAAAATCGAATTGCCTAGGTATTTATTTACGTCTCATCTTATTTTTGGCAGACAGAGCTCAAGGTGGTAGAACCTAATTTTATCTCAAGAGTTGCATTTTTCTCCTCGTTGAGATTTAGACAAGTCATCAAGCCAGCCAGCCTGGTACCGAGCAACTTGTGACAAAATAATAGCTCCACATTTCTATTCTCTGAATCACACAAAAAAAATCACGATTTGATCACATATCAAGTTGCAGAACTTGAAGCTGGTGCATTATGCATTGTTGTGTACTCCATGTTTCTGCACTTATAGTTATTTATCTCTGGCGATTGTCAAAGCAAGCAACTTCTTCAAAGAAGACCAATATCATTTTTTATGCGACCAGACCAAGTAAATGAATCAAACGCTTATCTTATCAAGCAAAAATTATTCATTATCGGTGCAGCTCAAAGGAGTTTCGTAAAGGTCACGCTAAAATTACATTCGGAATTGCTCCAGTTCAAAAGGCCAATTGCACAAAGAGGTCGGTCTAGGGAGCAACCATTAATCAGTTCTTAAATTAGGTATAGGTAGACTCCCAGATGCACTGAATGAATAATTTACATGGAGAAGTAATTAAATGTCTTTTTCGATAAGTCTTCCCATTCTTCATTCTGGTTGGTGATGATGTGATGCGATGCGATGGAAAAATACAAGGAGATTTACCGAATCTGAATATTATAGTCAGTCATCAAGATCGTTTATCAGATAAGACAGAAGCTACCGCATTTGATCGATATGTAGGAGCAAACTTAATCCTCAGACGTAGACACTCTTTCTGTCATTCCAGGATTATTACGATTAATATTTTAATATTATTAGTATTTTAAGAACTTCCTAAAATAACTTGGTCGGTTACTGAGCATTCTGTTATCAGGCCAAAAATAGCCATGATGAATGAAGCATATTCAGATTAAAGGATGAATTAGTTTGGGTATGGAAGTGGAAGAGAGAGAGGATCGAGTGAATAATTTGATTCCTTCACCGTGCATATGTGCAGTAGTGATCTTGGCAACTGAAAATAATGGTCGCGTCATCATCATCCAAAGATAGTCCTTGAATCAATGTCGTTGCCGAGTCAACTTGGATAAATTCAAGAGTGCGGGTGGCTCTGAACTCTGAAGATTGGCCCACATGCTCTGCCTTCTCCAACAACATTATTAACTGGAGTGTGGTGATGTTGAGCCCATCGATTATGATAATAAGTAATGTTGGAACATTTAAAATGTGAATACTGCCCCTATCCAACTCAACTCGATCCAATCCAATCCATACCCAATTTTTTTTCTTGACGCAAACAAAAAATGATTTTTTGTGTCCTGTGAGAAGTACTCCCTCATCTTTTGCCGCTCTTGTGTAATGAAGTGGGAGAGTGTTTCCATTTCTGAGTTTGAGGAGGATGATCGCGATCATCAATTCCTCTGAGATGCAGCTCCGTCCATTTCTTTCCAAAACTTTGTTGCTCGTTCTTTGTATGGAAAGCGAGGACCTCATCTTTTGGCTCTGATTCCACTGTAACGAGCCAACCTTACCAAGCAGAGGAGCGAAAAATCTGTGAGCGTAACTAAATACACAGATTCAGTTTGGATTTGCTACAACTGCACATAGCATCTTGGATGCCTCATATTCTAAAAAAAATGTCTGCGTTCACTTCATAGCCCAATCTGACTGAGTGGGTCTCTGGTCACAAGATTTTGTGTTCGTATCGTGGTCCTCTTTCTTCCTCCTTGTTGACCAGTCCAACCATTTATTTACTGCAGCTAGCAAGAGCAAGTTCCTCCTGCAAGACAAGATGCTTTAACTGACGATGTTTTTCAAGTCGGACTGCAAATAACATCTCTCTGAAGAAAGTCCGACACATCGCATCGCATCCCACAATCTTTTCTCTGAAGGCGAGTCAATAATAATGCGAGTGGCTCTGATCTGAACTGAACTGGCCAAACCACCTTCCTTCTTCTTCATCATCCTCCGTAGCAGCCAGTGTTATAAGTAAATAGTAAGGAGCATATCCTGAAAAAAGGTGAACTAACTGGTGCATCAGAGCTTATTCAAGAAATCCCCTTCTTAGAACATGAGGAACAACTGGCAAGTCCTTATTTTCATGCATACACCTACCGACCCACTCGCATACACACAAGTGCTTTTTAAAAAAAGTACTAGAAGTATTGGACTGCGATGACTCTTGGATGAGGAACTGAATCCTTGCCAGCTTTATACCTCATGCACATAAATGTGGTATGTATTTACTAGTATATTAGTATGGCTCTGCTTTTGGGACATTACAGAAGTGGTGCACTCGCCCGAGCTGAGTATTTATTATTGGGTGCATTGTTTCACATGAGAATCCAAATCCAGTCCGTTTCTTGGGGAAAAAAATATAACTGCGAGAGTAAAAACAATAATAAAAAGCAGAGAATTGTAAATGTCCTCTTTGGTGCATTTCACCTGTGGGGAAGTCAGCTCAGTCCATGAAGTAAGTAGGTGCATAAGTAGTAAGTACTTGTGTCGTGGTGTGTACAAGCATTATGCATCCTAATAAGTAAATAGTAAATGTATTGTTCAGGCAATGTGGTTGTGTGGTTGGCGGTGATGTGGTGTGGTGTGCGGGAGCATGATAATGATTGTCGACCATCGTGTACTGTATGATTGGAGGCACATTTCTCCGTGATTTGTTAAAGTGCTCAAGTGATTGACTGAGTGGTTATCTTCTTGCAGATTGTAGTTGGACATAAGTAGCCCCATGGATCTGAAAACGGAGGCAAGGACATCCTCAGCAATCATAATTGTTTCTGCAGATCCGCGAACCATATTTAGCGAATAGATCTAGAGCGGTTTCGATGGAGTCGCACTCAATCCCCGTGTTTCGGAAGAAAAAAGCATTCAAGCTAGACACGATGGACTTGCCCAGGCTCCAGTGTTACTGTCATCACCACTGTCCCCCAGATGCGGCCAACACGAACATTTGTGAGGTGGCCCATGGAGGAAAGTGCTTCGCTGCCGTGGAGGAAGTCATCAACCAAGAGACTGGTCACTATGAACCAGAGTACAGCTACGGCTGCTTTGCTCCCGGTGACCCGACCTTCCTTCAGTGTAAGGGGCAACTTGTGGACCACAGTATACCCACGTCGATTGCGTGCTGTGACCATGAAAACCTGTGCAATGAGAACCTCAGGCCCATGTATAAAGTAAGTGGACTTTCTAAGTCTTGGTCGAGTGACAATAATTTATGTTCATTATTTATGACTTATCGCATTCTTCGCGAATCGAATGTCTAATTCTGCATTTCGTTTCACAGCCGAGCACAAATTACAGCGAGCCGTACCCCCCATTCTCAAATCAGCCCTCTGACTATTTCGTCCTCCAGCTAATGCTGACTGCAATTGTGTCGTTACTCCTTCTAACCTTCCTCATTGTCTTGTATATAGTGTGCAAGTAAGTTGACCTCAACAAACTGAAAAGTGAAATTACTTTCCAGTTTATTTAATGAGCACTTGAAATTAAATTCTTATAAATTTATTATTAGATACCGCGCAAGGGAAAAGAGTCTGAAATATCTGCACGAGACCGATAGTAATAAGTCATTCTTGCTGAACTGCACTCCTTCGAAGGATCCCTTCTTGAGCATAGACCAGTCATCCGGATCTGGCTCTGGGTTACCTTTGTTAGTACAAAGAACGATTGGCAAGCAAATCACACTGCGTCAACGCATCGGCAAAGGCAAGTTTGGAGAAGTGTATTTGGGAGAGTGGAAAGAGACTTTTGTCGCTGTCAAGTCAATTAACACTTCGGAGGAGGCGTCCTGGTGGAGGGAGCAGCAAATTTACAAGCAGGCACTCATCAAGCACCCCAACATTCTCGGTGAGCAAACGAGCACGAAACCTTTCGCGAAATCTCGTGGAGACAATTTTTTTCGCAAGACCAATAATAACGTTCCCCCTTTTGTGTGGTTGCAGTTGCACTAGCGTGGGACATTCACTCAAAAGATAGCATGACTCAAATGATAATCGTGACCGAATTTCACCCAAAAGGATCCCTTTACGATTACTTGCAGCACTATACACTCTCAGACCGTAAGTTACTTCAAAATACTTGATTTGATAATGAAAAAACGCAGTCAATGTTGCATGCAACTCTACAAATATATTTTGCGCACTTATAGATGACGCCATGAGGCTGGTTCTGTCAACGGTTTCCGGTCTCTGTCATTTGCACTTGGAAGTTGAAGGAAAGCCCTACAAACCCGGAATCGCCCATCGCGACATCAAGAGCAAAAACATTCTCGTGAAAGCGAATGGCGAAGCGTGCATTGCCGACTTTGGTCTGGCAGTATGTTCAGTCAGGTATGCACAATAAATTTGCTCCCACTGAAAGTTTTTGAATGGATCGATCAGTAATACTTACCTGTTTGTTTTGTCCCCTATGCAGCGGTGAGAAAGGCGTTGATGTAATTCCAAACATCAAGCAATCAGTACTTACATGCATGACATCTGCATTAATACTGATTACAATATTTACATTTTTGTGTTCAAACCGTGAGCTGGAGTTGGCACTCATACATAACTTTCCCGTCTTAATCCGCTTTTTAGATGTCTGACGGACGCTGGAAATGAAAAGTTGGAGTGCGAAGACTACGACATCCCCTACAAGGATGCCGTGCCTCCAGACCCATCCTTCGAGGATATGAAGAAAGCAGTTTGTGACCTCGGGCTGAGACCTGAGATTCCAACGAGGTGGAATAAATCCAAGGTGAGGAATTTTCACATGCACTGCGAAACTCAATGTCGATGATCAATTTAAATTGTATCGATATTTTAAACTAACTTTGTTCACTTTCAAATTTTCAGTTCCTAAGGGAGCTCACCAAAATCATTCGCGAGTGTTGGCATCGTTCTCCGCAGGTAATTAATAGCACAGTGTCACGGTGTCACCATTACTTTTTATTTTAAATATTAACCTCTGAGTGTATCAGTAGTATTTACATGCATAATTTACTGGTTTCCAGGTCCGGCTAACCTCCCTCAGAGTGAAGAAAACGCTGACCGAATTCGAAAATCGAGAAAACGAGTCACACTTGCAGATAGTTTAGAAAAAGTCCCATTGCCCGTCGTAGAAAGTGTATAGCAACTTTACCTGTGTGAAATGTCACTTTCCCAAAAAAGTGAATTTCAAAGTCATATAGAGGCTCAGGAGATCCTTATTATTATTATTGCGCATCTTTTCCTAGTGTAAATACTGAATATTTCAACCTTCTCGAACAATTCACACAAAATATAAAAGTTTAAGGAAAATAACAGACACAGCTGATCAATTAAAAAATGCAGCTTTCGCGGTCCATCCGTGTTCTAACTTCTAACTATGCACTCTCGTACCAAAAAAGGCAAGTTTATCCCTCCAACGTTGACAACGGAACCGCCCATTAGTCGTTGAAATATGCTGTCCCATTTTTTCTCTCTCACTTCGAAAATTGTAGTTTTATGTAGTTCAGTAGTAGCAGCGGTCGTCCATCAACTTCTAATCAGCAGTATAGCAATCTTTTAAACATGTGTCATGCATATTTAAAAGCTTACTCTTATGCATGCAACGTCATCATCACAGGCATAGGCATACCAAACTCCATAAAAAATTACCATCGCAATGTTTGTACAGCAATCTGATCTTGTTTCCTTTCAGCAGCTCCGATGATGATGATATCTCTTGTAATCCGTCATTAAGTATAACGGAACTTAATTTATATTCCATGGAGAATGTTGCCCCCTCAAATAGATACATAACTTTAACACTTAAACTACATAACTTTGACTTGTTGTAATTAAATGACAGAGAACAACGAATTTTTTTATTATTTTTAGATACGATGTAATAAATAATATCGATGACTTACGGAGAATGTGTAATACAGTAATCCCACGTGCAACGAATATGATTATGTGCGCGTTTCCTTTAGATTTCAGTTGCCTGTTCTTCTTTACTTGAAATACTGCTGTACAGTGTAAACAAATGTTCGGATTAGTTTTTTAAAGAATATTTAAACTATTTAATTTTGTACTGTATAAAAAATCAAAATATTGTTATTATTATTATTATAAATATGCAATTACATTGTTATCGTGCCATGTTTTACATTAAGTAGTTACTTGACTTTCATAGGATCGTAGGTGAAGAATAGTTAAAACTTAAAATATTATCTTGATACACAAGAGAAGCTACAATGCTACGTATTCAGCTTTATTTATCGGCCTATCCTTTAAAAAGCTCTCTGCTGTTAATTAGTGAGTTTTTAGTGAAATGAAAATATGCAATTAAATGACAAGATTAATTTTCAATAAACATTGCTGGCGAAACGATGCCATATAAATATTGGGGTGACGATGGGTTCATGAAAAAATGAATTGGACACATTAAATAAGTTATTGGCATTGGTTGCGGCGAAGTAGCTTATTACATTTGTCTTTATTCACAAATTTCATTCACACGCATATGACTTACAGTTTTTTGCCTAATTTTCAGCTCGAAGTTACAAAAATGACTTAAAAGAAGAGGATACTTTCATAGTTAACAATTGTACACGAGTGCGTTCACATTTCATTACATACATTCATACATGCTTCAAGAAGTTCACAGAAGAGAAAAAACTAGAACAGTTGCTTTAATATGATTATCAAATACAGGAACACTTAAATTAACTCATAAAATAATATAATAATATTTTACTATGCTTACAGATGATGGTTAATATTCATGCTTTAAATCTGAACAGAAAGCCATAAGAGTTTAATGACTAAGACCAGTAATTACCACCATGCAACGGCTTCAATCAATTCAATTCCTCGCAGTTTCGATTTCATAATATGAAATTCATACACCAACGGAATTTCAATCAAGTCAGATGTAGCATTTGTACGGTAGTATTTAGTGGACCCAATTTACGTGGGTCATTGAGACAAATAAAGATCCACGAAAACGTTGGCATGAGCCTGTGCCACCTGCTGAAATGATTTTGTTTTCTTGACGTCCTCCTTGTTACTATGCCGAATAAGAAAAATATTTTAAAACTTTTAACGTGGATTCAACAAAACAACAATTACACAGATTATTATTATTATTATTAGGTTGCCTTACCAATTGATGTAGTCAATCACTCTAGGCTTCAACAAGGAAGCATTGTAGAGATGTGCCATTACAAGCACCTCCGCAGCATTTTCAACGTTGAGATTGTCAGCAATTGCATATTCGCAATCTTCCTTAAGTCCAGGGAGGTCATATTTTTCTGCGACTTGAAGAAGATCTGGGGCTCGTTCGGGCATCATGTCTGTCTCGCCGGTGTACATATACTCTAACATTCCCTTGACTACATCATCATCGAAATCCCTGATTTCTACTGAATTCATCGACTTCTCCACCATATTTACACTGAACATGGCTGCAAACACTGAGCTGCGCGCTAAAAAGATAAATCATACGTGCGCTCAAACTTTGAAAACTCTCCAAGGCCCAGAATATCACTATTATTAAATAGATGGACACATACCTGCCAGTACAGCTTTGTGGGCCATGTAAACCGCCTTATTACAATTAATTGCAATGTCTGTCATTAAGGCCTCCCTAAACAGCTTCCCAAAGTCATTTGACAGTCGCTCCTTCCTCTTTTTTACTTTTTCTTCCTCAGGCAAACTTCGCTTGGCTGCTCCACCATTGCAGACCTTGTGCTTCAAGTCTCCTTCTATCCAGACGCGGCAATGGATTTTTAAAGAGTCGTCCTCTACTAATCTTCTCCCTGGTGAAACCAGATCCGTCGACAAAATGAATTTATCGTAACCCCACACCGATAACTTTTTGAATTCGCACACATTCATGGTAGCACTCCCTAAAAACCAACATACGAAATAAAATAGAATTCTTAGATTCATTAATCACATAATCACGTGTTTTTTTTGGTTTACTGACTGTTCCTTACCAGCCTGTTTTCCTGGCCGACCATCTGCGTCTAATATACTGATTTGAAATCTAACTTTGATTTTTCTGTTCTGAGATGTATCTCCATCACCAAATCCGGTAAGAATTAAATGAACTGAGAAATATTCTTGCTCGTCGGAACGCTTCTTGGGGCACATTTTCAACTGCCTACAGTATAAAAATCCATCCACCGTATTAATCAACCAATCCTTGAAATGAGAGTACAAAATGGGGCATTTGTGAAAAGAGTTTTTACCACGAGTGATTGCTTTTCGGACCACCACGGAAAATGGGTGATTTTACTTCCTCGTGAGCCGCCAAAAGCCGAATAATTTTTTAGTGTCCATAAAAATGCGAAGGTTTCTTGCTCAATCTAATCGTGAACAAAATAAATATTAACACAAGGCATAAAAATATTCTACAATATTGTAACCACAGATCTCCAGATTCGAAAATTTATAACAAATATAACCTCAGTGGCTGCCCAAGTCTCCACATTGTCTGGTCCATAGCTCATGCATTTCCTCTTGGCCGAGTTGCCTGGACCTCCACCACCACCGCTTCCTCTGGAAGTACTGGGATCTCCACCGTTCCGAGCCATAACTCTTTCGTCTCTAGGAATATTCACGTTTGCTATAATTCGGTCAGCTCTATTCTGGGCGTGCTGTCTCAACACGTTAATTAGGAGGGCTTCTCGATTACGTTCTCTGACTCTGTTATCACGTTCAACTCCGCCAGCCTGGTCTCGCCCACTAGAGTCACAAATGATTTAAAAATAGTCAAGTATCCACATGCATTTTTAAAACCACTAAACCTAAATAATCCACAAAAATAGATTTTTTAAATTCCTAATTGATTAAAAATAGGAATATTTTACAAAAGATTTTTGAAGAAATTATTTTGAGCGTATATATTTCAGTATACTACAGACATTTGGCGTGCGATTCCCCTACGCGGAATGACGAGCACCAGAGCAAGCCGTCTCCGTGACATTTTCATCTAACTATTAATTATGCAAACGACGATGAACTAATTTGCCTTCAAAGACTTGAAAAGATCTAGCGGTTTTTTGGAGAGAAACAAAGTTTTTTTTTACCTCATTTCTTCTGTGTTTCAGCGAAGGCAAGACTATCCCTTGAAGACAATGGCAAACGTACCGACGACGGCTCCAAGTCAGTGAGATTTGAGATCATTGAGTTATAACTAAAGGAACAAATCCAGAAAACATTAAAGGTTATTTAGTGCAAACAAAATGTGACTCAGGCACGGCAAAGATCATCCACATCATCACTGGTCAGCAGCGCTTTCGAAATTTTTTGAAATTCAAAACAAACGAGCGAACGGTCAATGGCTTTTCCAAACTTGATTGAAATCTATTCTTCATAATTACGCGATTGATTTGAATCACTCACCTTCGAGGATTTGTAAAGTCCATCAACCGTTTGAAAATTAAGGATGAAAGTTGACAAACTTTCCAACTAGATACATGGCCTAAATAATATCTAGCAACTTGAAGACCCGATACGAAACTTTATGTAATATTATTTATTTACGACTCACGCCTACACTTTCTAACTACTAACGTCGACAATGCATTTAGCAATTATCAGTAACTAATTAAACTAACCAGTCCAGTAACTACTAGTTAATTCTCTCGTCTTCACTACTGATTTCTACAAGAAACTAGCAGATGGGGGCACACGAATGTTTTTCTATTGCGTAGCTGGCTGGAAGTGTCCCATTAAATAAATGGATCAGAAAAAAGACGAAAATTAGAGAAAGTGAAGCCCTCCAACCACCTTTAGAGTGTAAATAATAATTTAATCACGGAAATGTTTGAAACAGTTGCTTCAACCAGGTGATGATGATGATGATGGAGTAACTTATTTTCTCTTGTCGGACACAATAATAGTTTAAGCACTTTTCCAGCCCCTGTGGACCAAAACAAAACATTTTTTTTTCTTTGTAGATATGGGATGATGGTACACGCAGTCATAATAGAGAAGACGTGTACGTATAATACGTATGGTTTTGGTTTTACGTTTCTTCTGTTCGTCAGCAAGCCATATGCTTGCCAGTGCTTCTGCTTTAAAGCTTTAAACTATGTATTTATATTCATTATATCAAGTACATTTCAGTTAGGCTGACTTGGGAATGTACCTTTACCAACTCGACGAGCATGAAGTGCGAAGTGCAATGCTAGCCACCATTAGAGATGTAGCCATACCTATAAGATCTACATTTTTAAATGGTCTTATTGAATCACATTAAACAATGTGTCAAGATGTCAGATTCTTCGGGGTATCAGGAACTTCAACTTTCTTTATAAATACTATGCAATGTAAATGACCAATTGGCAATAAGCTGCATTTGATTATTATAATCAAATCATAGTAAACCGCATACAAAAAATAAAATGAAAAAATTTTCGTCCAGATGTGACATTTATTTACCTAAGGAAGGTCATAGTGCCACGAGTTCAAAATATTAAGGAAAATTCGTCCAGTTTTCCTCATGCCATGCCTTCCTATTCAACTTATGTACTTGTGCTTAGCTAATTAATTAATTGCATTATGTACTTTCATGGATTTGTTAGCATCTTGCGTGGATTAATCATTAAAATACACACCTTCAATAAAAGCGTTCAATAATACATTTCTGAATCCATACATTTGTGATCCCGCCTCATCTCATGGATAATCCTTTGAGCTGATTCTTCCTGGCTTTTGTTGTTGGATTTTTTTGGGCAGAAGGATTCCTCAAAATCGTCATCATCGTGGGCGTCGAAGATCACGTCATCTCAGCGGCTTCATTTACGATGGTCTGGTTGGTACTTTGGGGTTTTATATTCTTGCTTTGCAATCCTTTTCTTGGCAGAAACTACCTTTTAGCGAAGGAGGTGGTGTACATAGTTAAGAATTTGCAAAAAACTAACGTTTCTGAGGATGATGTGATACGAACGATGATCATATATCGTAATCATGACGATTTGCCTTCAAGCAACGAATACTTTCGTGGAGCCCAGAGCCCACACATCTCTTTCCCTTAGGTTGAGGACAAGAATCTTACTTGCTCATCTTTGCTCGTCATCTTCAAGAAAGTTGTTTTTTATCGAAAGAAATCCTTGTGCATAGAATTGTACTTCTTACTACCTGTGCGATGTGATGATGATGACGAGCACGACTAACTTTTTTTTAAAGTGCTCAGCATAAAGGTAACGAGTGTTCGTTCGTAAGGTAAACATAAAGATTGCCTACGTACTTACATATTGCTTCTCACAAAGGACGACAATGGTGAATCAGTAATAATAAGGATAGCGCAGAAAAAGGATTGTCGTGATTGCAATAGCCGTTCTGTGATTATTATTATTATTATTATGGTCTTGTTGTGGAGAACATATATACTCTTTTGCATTCTAACAAGTCGCTATCCATATAAGGAACTGACGACAGCGAAAGAAGGTAAAAAGTGCAGTAAATTTTGTTTGCGAATTCTTCAAGTTTCCATTCTCTTTCTGCTGAGTTGGACATCATATCAGTGCAGTGGTGGTGCAGAAGGGCTCGGTGCTTAAGTGTCCTTCGACTTAATTTCTGGTGCTTTTGTTCGTGTGGGATTACAGGCTGAAGGTAAGGAATCGAGTGAAAAATTGTTGAAAAATCGAAACTATTAAAATTTGTGATGGTGAAGTCATTTGCGAATTTCAAAAAAATATTGTGCAGGGGCAAACGTGGAATGAATGAACGAATGTAGAAGGAAAGCGGGAGTTAGCATAGTTTTTATAGTTTACTTCTTTTTTTGCACTTTTGTCTTTTTTCCCTTCGCCCAGTTACAGTTCTCACGGGTAAAAAAGAGATTGAAGGTTGCAGGTTGGACCATTTTTCATAAAGGGTGTGTAATTGCTCATTCGTTCCGAGTGGCTACAGATACAGATAGTGATGCATGTATGTAGCTAGAGCTCAGAAGGGAATGCTTCATTGTGTGTGTGCGTGAGGAACGGAAGTGAGCTTTTGCTCGAGTAAACTTTTAATTCATGAAAAATGGCAAATGATAGATAGATTACCTGTTGCATTGCAGACGAA
>JAHZNH010001926.1:0-51332 GCA_027744355.1 Tyrannoseira gladiata | reverse complement strand
CAAGGTTAGGTTACCTGCTTGGCTCTTTGCTCAGGTTGGGTTAGGTTATGTTACCTGCTTGGCTCTTTGATCAGCTTATGTTAGGTTAGGTTAGGTTACCTGCTTGGATCTTTGCTCAGCTTAGGTTAGGTTAAGTTAAGCATAGGTAGGATAGGTTAGGTTACCTTCTTGGCTCTTTGCTCTGCTTAGGTGAGGTTAGGTTGGATAAGGAGCTTGGCTCAGGTTTGGTTAGGTTAGATTAGGACATGATAAATATTGAAAATGGCTTTTCGAGCATAAAAAATTTAACTGAAATGTCAAGTGCTGAACCTGATGAATGAAAAAAGATTTTTCAAGAAGCAGTGATTAAAAGTATCTTAAAATAGCATGTGTAGGATTAGGATCTAATCGAAAATTACTTTTTTGAGTTGAGGAATTTAATTGGTCAAAATATTTACTATTAAAATTGATTGTTTTTAGATGAGAGGCGTTATGAGGATATTATGACTGGTTTTCGCCAATTAGAAAATAATAATAGCAGTTTTTGGAACTAACGAACGTTAACGGCAATCTTACCCTTATAATTTTATTCACGACTTAGAACAATTTATCAGACACTATTGAACAATGATTATTCTCCAGTGTAATTGGAAAATGTTTTAATGATCTATCCATTAATGCATCTGTCTTTCTTAGAAATTCAGGGGCATTTTTAACATGTATTTATTCATAATTAATAACCGGAGTTACCGCGAGATGCAACAAGCCAACCTGACTTTGTTCACTTTTTTAAATTCTCTCAGCATCGCAGCATGACGAACGCAATCGTGCCATCCGATCCGTACGGTAATAACGCAACGTAACGATGCGCGATACTATCGCAAAGCATGTACGTATCCCATCCCATCCATTCCACTCTTCACCGTGCATGCACAAAAACAACAACAACGAACGAGTGGTGGGATGGATGCACACTCAAAATCATTGTGACTTGTTCTCTCACACCCGTAAGTCATCTGCTTTGGAATTCCTCATATTTTTAACTGTACAGCGAAATTATTTATATCACACTCACTAATAATAGGCCCTACAATTACAGCTATTTTAAAACTGAAAGCAGTTTTACAAAATTATTTACTGTGATCGTGATTTGTGCGTGGCGATTTAAGTCCCTATTCCTATTCCACCTACAGTTTAGTTTGGCGTGTCGTTAAATATGAGGTGTGCTTAATCATTGGTTTCCAACTTTTTTTAAAAATTGTATATCATCAAATCTGTGTTTCGCAATTAAAACCTGCTCATTTTCTTATGAAGTTATGAAATGACAGCAATTAAATTGCACTAAAATATAATGATACGGTATGATGCAATCTCTAATGATGTAATGCAAGGATTAACAAGAATTTCTTTTTATCTTGATTTCAGAAAGTAGTTGCAACTTTAGTCCGAAGATTTATTTGGTGTTGAAAATATATAACAAGGAACATGTCCAAGTACGAGCCCTCTGCACCACCTCCAGCTGCTCCCCCCTCCTATATGGAGGTGATGGGGGGAGTCAGTCCTTCAGCACCGTTGACCGCGGCACAACAACCAAGTATTACAACTGTTACCATCCACAACTGTACTTGCCCACTACCTCTTTCTTGTCTTTTTACTGTCCAGTTTTTAAAAAATTGCTAATTGATAGTTTTTTGAGTACTGTTAATTTTGGATTTAAGCTATTATTTTGCTGAAGATTTATTTAGCAAAGTTGGTCAGTTCTGTTGAATTCGAAGGAATTAAATCTTTGAATGAATGATATTTCACGAAGGTAGAAATTCATATTCAGTTGTTGGAATCGCACGTATGTATTTTGCATGGACAGTAGAAGATCATCGCTTTCCATAATCTTTGGATTCTTTCTCCTTTCGCTTCTCTTCTTCTTGCTTCTTTAAAGTTTCTTGTTTCCATCCAAATATGACTCAAGGATCGTTATAAATGAGCAATGCTGATCAAATAATTTGAAATATTTCCATAGTTACCCCAAGATATCACCGCTGAGAGTTTACACTTACACGCTAAATTCTTTACGTGTAGTTACCAGGAAGTCAAAGTAAAAACCGTTTCCGCGATGATGTAACTTTAATGCAGCACAGTGCCTACAATTGACTGTTTAATCTACTTATATGTTAGAAAGACGCCGCAACAACGAGAACGAACGATACCAATTTGAAACGATGTCAGTGCCATAATGATTCAATTAAACGATTGAAATATAATTTTATGTGTTGGACGAGTGCAATTGTATAACACGATAAGTACATATATACGGTCAGATAATCAACTTTATTTGATATCGCTAAGGATGAGTCGCTTATTCTCCTTTTTATGAGATTGGCTAGATTGACTGCAAGTACATGTTTGTATTATACTTATTTCCTGTGTTTCTTCTTTCATTGTTCATGTCGACTTATTTCCGGTAGTTCGCAGACTTATTTAACCTCGGAAATCTTAAACTATGGCCCACCCTCGAACTAAATGTGTTAATTAAAGTCGTATTATTATCCGCAGCCTTGCATTAAAGATCTTTTCGAGTTTTTAACAAAATGTTTAAAGTATTTATGAGTAAATATAGGCATTCTTGAAAAATGCCTAGTGTCGGCGTCTTTTGTTTTCCTGGTAGGCCATTTTGCTTCATGATTGGATCGATTCATGAGCACTACGTACTTATCAGTATAAATGTATTATTTCCAATGTTACTCTAACTTTACCTTAATCTCGACAATTTCCATACTTTTTATACGTGACGCGTATGAACCAGCTTTACATGTACTTACATATATTCTCCTTCATCATTTTACGACCATTACCTTGAAATTCTTTATTATGACTTGCAAAATAAAAGTCTTGATTACTTATTCACGAAAGTCATGTTTTAAGTTGTTATGTGATTTCCCCATGCATAATTCATGAACAATATTCAGTACAAGATGAAATCATTACTTATATCATTTAAGAGATCGCTGCTTCATCTCGCATTCTGATGAAATTTCCGACGAGCTCTTCCGGACATGTAAAGAACATATTCAGAAGAAAAAAGTAGAGAGGACGAATTTTGAGGATTTCGGTAGAGATAGAGCTAGTTGGAGATGTGGAAGGCAAGAGCGACAGATTCCAGGCCCTTTGTGGAACTAAACTCTGCATTCAAATCGTTCTGGTATGACTTTCTAGTGGGAGGATCTGGGGCAATGTAATACAAATTCAAATGGAAAGTACGGCTTCAAAGAAATAAGTATATTAACGATTGAGCTCATTCTGTTGTTTTCGGCTATGATTGGAAAGTGATCAATTGATCTATGCAAAATTAATAACAAGGCACAGTTGAGAGTTTCAGCATTAATTTATCAAATGACTATTTTATTGTGGCGTTCTCACACGACTTACATAAATAACTCAACGTCAACGAAAAATTCTGACGGATTTTCAATAATATTCTTCTCAATGGACACTAACTAGCACTACCGCATTTTATGACTCCACAATAAAAGTACACTTACGATAATCTAGTTTCGTGATGATCACCGTTAAATATATATATAAGTAAGTCATGCATCAGCCTCGTTGCTTCATTAACTTCCATTGGCTTCTTAATTCGGATATCATGCATTTTTGCTAAGAACGCATGTTTACTCACAGTATTTGGCATCGAATACGAAAATCAAGTATGTAGTACAAATTGGAAAATCATTATACATGGTACTAAAGTGGGTTGTTGGAAATGCACTGATTTGAAATGCATGATTACCACATTTCTCTAATTAACGTAGATGTAAGTATACACCGACCTAAAACAGGTTTATTAACTTATTTACTTACTTAACCTTTCATTCATTCGATAACTAAATACAACTAACAAAGTTCAACCAAGCCCTACAAGTTACGCGTAATGTGACTAGACTTTCATCGATAGTTTCAGTGATTTAATACTGCTCTTTGCACAAAATCCGATTGATTACACCTCATTCACTTGTATTGTTTATTATTTACTAACTAAATACTGCTTCTACTTCATCGACATGTGTAAGTATAGATACCTATATATCCATATGTAATGTTTCCTTCCATAAAATATGACGTTTCGCAAAATACCCCAATACTTTCTCATTTCTTTAATGTTTGGAATCAACTAGATTTTTATTTTGTTTAGAATACAACAGAACCTTTAAACCTAAAACTGCAGTCACACGAAGCAGTCTAGTGTACTTATGACTCTGTTTAAGTTTTCTTGGTCGAAGCGCTGAGACTAGATTTGGGGGTTGGTGATTCAGCAGCGGATGCTAATCCAAATGCCCTCTGCAGCTTCCTCATGTTGTTCAACACGATGGAGTTGTCAGGTTCAATTTTGAGGGCTTCATTGTAGTGAAATTCCGCTTGGTGAAAGTCGTTCTGAAATAAATAAGAGGATAAAAAAAATCCAGTCATGTATGACATTCCTTGTTAACAAACTTGACCATTTCATTCCAAAACATGTCATCGTTATCGATTTAGGGAGAACATAAAATACGAACTAGTAGTAGTTTTTTGAGTGCTATAATTCAAATCAAAATATGATTAATATACGAGCAGATAGGTGAATGTGTTTTGATCACAACAACGTTAGAAATTTTTACAAGTAAATAATCTCGTATCTCTCTTTTCTATTGATACAAAAACTCAATTAATTTCTCTACAATATCTCTCAATATCTCTACTCCCATTTCGAAATTGGAAGCGTGTATCTTATCCTTCTCCCTTTGACTGCTCACATGCTGTATTTTATTGAAAATTCTCATCAGTGGAAACTTACCATCAAATGATAGATAGCTCCAATGTTGGTGTGCGCCTGAATTGACAGTGGATTAAACTTGATAGCCAGGTCATAGTACTGTAGGGGAACAGAATAAAGTGAAACAAAAAAAGTGAGCATCAGAGACTGATGATTTAATCCATCATTTTCCATCAGAGGAGAAAATTTTAGGCTGACTAAGTACTTAGAAGTAAGTAGTAGTGGAGACCACTTAAGTAAATTGGAAGGAATTGTATTAGATTTTATCATCACTATCAGTGCGCAGCTCACCTCTCACAAAATTTACGAGGGAGAAACATTTTACCTGTGCATTCTTCTGTGGAACAGGGAGTTTTTTTTAGACTTGCTTCTTTACGGATTTGTAAATTTTTCATCCGCGAGACGTCCATTCCATCAATATCTATCTCTATTAATAGAACCGCAAATGCTAAGCTCTGAACCGACTCAATCTTAGTGGGAGGAGGAGCAGCAGCCACTGGCTAAAGTTTTACTTAAACCGTTGAGAATCTACCTTGCCGATGGCAATCGACGGAAAAGAAGAAATAGATCTTTTTATCCAAGTTTTCCCCAAAAAACTTTCCAATTTTCCTTCCTCTCTCCCCACACTCTCTCTGGGTCAAAAGGAAACTCCATCCAAGAGCTTTCATTTTTATGTTTTGCGGAGGCTAGCGCTCCAGTCTAAAGTTGTTTCCGTAACTTTCCCTGAAAAATATTGATGATATAATAACAACAAAAATTGATGGATTTCCTCAACACTTTCTCCTGACATTCTTCACCGTTGACAGGGGAGATTGGGAGGAGAAGATGTAGATAGATGGATTGAGGAGAGAAATCCGAGTGACCAAAGTTTTACGGGATTGGAACATCTGCAATCACCAGCAGCGACCATCGTCCATCTGTATCATTGGAATTACCACCGTGTCAATCATACATTTTATTAGAGTCATTACTCTTCGGATTCCAGCTACCCTGCACTTTCCTCCCCAAATTAAAGATTGGACTTGTACGCAATGAACTGATTGTGGGGTTCTGAGAATTGAAGCAAAAGTGGTGGTGAAACTCCTATCGCCTCCCCCTACCATATTGAGCGGAGCAGAAGTCTATGAACCGGAAATGGTGAAATCGGGCCCGGGAATCACGGTGAATTTCATCGCTCCATCCAGACCCATTTTCATGTCCCATAAAACGTGAAAGTGCATGCTGAGAATGTAATATTTGAACTTAGCATTAAAACGCTCAATTGATGAACACCTTCTCAGAACGCGGAGCGGAGAAACACTTTTCCTTTTCACCCCTTCGGAAAGAAAAAAAAATGGCACGAAACTCGTGTGTCTGTATCAATACTACGGTTACTGAAGCATCCATCACAAATCTTCTGTTGCGTTTCCCCATCCAAAGCGAGCTTCTTTCTCTCCCTCACATTCCCCGCGGCACGGGAAGGGAACCGGAGCAATAAACTGAATGCAATTAACAGCGCATTGTCTTTAATAAAAAAAAAGAACAAAAAAGTTGCAAAGGAATGTTACTGCTACGGAACTTTTTTTTACATTCCTTCACCCTTAAGAAATCGCGTATTACTTTTCCAACTGGGAGAGCGAGCGAGTAGTTGTAGTTGGGAAGATCTCTTTTCCTGCTAATAATAATTTAACCTTGTTCAACTCCAACTCTAAGCAAAGTTGAGGAACGTGTGAAGAGAAAGAAGGATAACTGACCATGTGGGATTACCTAACTACTAGTGTGTTCCCTCCAACTCAAACTAGAAACTTTCGTGTAATTGTTCCCTTTCACTTTCATTTCTCGTCGAAGGAGAAAGAGAGGACCCAACACAGAATTCACGTTTCATACGTTTTTCTAATTGCACCTTCCTCCTGGAAGAGGAGTCATAAATGCAACGAGATGCCCACATATTTACCTTTGAGGAAGAAGGGGCCTCGCATAAGCAAGATTTTTTCTCCTTTCTCATTCAACAGTGTTCACTCCTTCGAGTAAATGCTCTGTTTCCTAGTTAAGTATAGATATAAGGAGGAACTTTTACTTTCTCTCTGAACCAAAAAATGCCATGGTCATGTCATTCCCCACTACCCACTACCTTGAGATACAAAGAGAAAGGAGAAGAATTTTGTGTATGTCCTTGGGATCCATCCGAAATACTCAAGTTGGGGGTTGTAGTACATTCCTCATCTTTTTTTTCTTTTCTTCCAACGCTCGTCCCAGAAGCATTAAATGGAACCATTTGTCCTCATTTAATGTGAATCATCCGAAACTGAAAAAGTGATTCAACTTTTAAGTATCCAGAACATGGGGAACTATAGAGAGTCCACTGGGAGCTATGAACAATGTTTGGAGTGTCCGTCCATCACTATCAATACAACTCAAACAGGTTACCATTAAAAAGTTCATGAGGGAGAGGTTCACCAATGCAAAAGGACGAACGGTTCAAGGAAGACTGGATGGAAGACCACCACCACCACCGGCCAGTACAACTGTTTCATAGTAGTATTTCAACTTTATGTAAAGTGAAGCTGCGGATGAGCTACCGGGAATTCCTCTC
Source organism: Tyrannoseira gladiata (assembly GCA_027744355.1). NCBI lineage: Eukaryota > Metazoa > Arthropoda > Collembola > Entomobryomorpha > Entomobryidae > Tyrannoseira > Tyrannoseira gladiata. The sequence continues at coordinate 43,977 of JAHZNH010001926.1, read as the reverse complement.
GTTTATTTGAAAACAATCGTTTCAGACAAAAAGTTTCATGGAAGGGGATCAAAATAAATTTTGTAAACAAAACCCGCTCCGCAGCCCACTATTTATTTGTGTAGTTCATTCCATCCCCAAAGTCTGTAAAAACGAAGGAGAACACTTTCAGGGAAAAGGTAGCATTTCGTTAAACCTGGAAAAAATAAGCAAGGGAAGGAATAAAAAACCTATAAAAATCGTACACATCAGCCTAAACAATTCCCCAGAGCAAATAATTCAAACTAGTTTGGGGCCGCAGTAAACTTCAAGGCTCGGGCTGGAATAGACAGAACTACCCCCTCCTTTAAACAAAAGGTTTTGTTTTCGTCAGGGAAACGTGAGACAAGTTTGGAGGGGAAGTTCCACAGGATACGGGGAAAAGGTCTCGATCCCAGCGAAAGAAATCTCGATGTGCGCAACCCAATCAGTGGATTATTCACAGCAATAAACCTTTATTTAATTGACAGGAGACACGTCAACCCGGACCATAGGGGCGAGTCAGCTAGTCCATGTCCATAATCATCGGAGGAGAAAAAAAATTCTTAATGCGAACTAACTAATCAAGACCCCGAGTTCTAATTACTACTGGTGAACCATTTCCACTTGGTATAACTTACATTCGCGGCGGACATCATAGCTCCCGTGGTATGCATCAAATTTCCCAACTGCGAGTACAACTGAGCACATAAATTCGTCTCTCGGGGACAAAATTGATCCACAGCACAGCTCAGAACCTCGAACGCTTCCCCCGTCCTATTCATCCTCTCGTAGAGTTGGCCAAGTAAGAGGATCGAATAGCTATGGTAGGGGTCATCCCTCAGTTCCGAGATTTCCCTCAGTGCTCGCTCCGCTTCCGTCCATCGTCTCACGTCAATCAACATCTGAGCCTGATAATAAAATAATAATAAAGATAAAACAGATTACTTATTATCTTCATTAAGAGTATCGACGCGGTGGCAACGCATGTTATAATATTCACGCGGGCAGGCTTTCTTGTCTGTCCAATGAAGAAGACTTCATAATGCTTTCTAATACCTCTGCTTTCCCATTAATGTTAATGAAAATGAAGGGAAAAACCTGATACAACTTCCCATTCTTCTTAATTCCTCAATCAGGAAAAGAGAATGACAGTTGTTTTCTTTTTCGCCCGGAGGACGAAGGAGAAGGAACAAAAGCTCTCAATTACAATCAAAGTTCATGAAAGGGGAAGAAAATGAAGGAGATGGATCATCATGACGACGATATACTTCAATATAACATAATGATGACACTTTTTCTTCTCCTGCTTTCTTCAATTCAATTAGTGGGATAAATTACGAAAGGCTATGAGTTCTTGCTTAGCAGCGCTCCCAATCTTCCACTTCTTTTTCTTTTCTGTTTCTTCGCGGAACAGTCCATCTTACTCGCTCGGTTCTTTACTGGTGATAATTATAGTGCATACCGAACCATGATGATGATATTATTATTATCATTGTGATTGTTAAAGCACAAGCCGAATTAAGGGTGAAAAGTCTAGCATTTCTTTTTAACTTTCCTCCTCTCTCCCTTTGATCTTAATAGGTCGCAATGAGCTCTTCTCCCGAGTCTTATTTTTCTCTCTTTCTCTGTCTCTCTCTCTTAGGTTGCATTGCAACACTCCCCATGCTTCAAGGAGAAAATAATTGAAAATGAGAGGAAGACGGAAGCAAGTACACATGCCGAGATAAACAGAGAAAAAAAGAAATCTCTTCCCCTTTATGGTTCATCGTCGAACCATCCAAAATGAGAATTAGTCACCTTTCCCTGATTTCCAAATAATAATTATGGCCGACAAGTATACCATTGCTTGGGGAGCATGAAAGAACCGAGTACATACTTCAAGTTAGGCGGAAAATGAGAGACTCAAACACTAATAATAAGTTGGGCCCCCGTATTGTATCTTCGGGAGAAGTCAATGGACACGACATGATTGTTCTCCGGAGAGGATGAGAGATCAGTCAGGTTGAGGAGGGCGCAACAATCCTTAATTTAGGTTGGCGTTCAACCTCCGGGGAAATGTTCTGCCAGCGACTGTGACTACGAACACAACCCTTCCTTGCCTTGTAGCCGTGGAGGAGGCTCCTAAACACATTCGAATGTGTGAGCAATGAAGAGACACACATAAAAAACGTAATTCCACAAAGGGGGTTTTTCTTTTCGCCTAATGGGAATTGTTAGAACTGATCTAATGAAACCATGGACACTTGATAGAACGAGTAAAATCTGTGCATCCAACTATAAAACAATGAGAAAAGGACTGGAGAGCAACGTTCAGATTTTTCGAAAAGATTTGCTTCCGCTAAACATCCACTTTTCTCCTACCGTGGTGGTGAGGAGAAGGATCGAGAGAGGGCTTGTTGTACTAGCTATTTGACCTGTCAAGTCACAGTGATGAATTTCGTGTGTCTCGAACAACAGAAAGAAATCCGATTGGAATCGGAGTCATCATGGTCTGGAGTTGTGGGTGCAATAATGCACAGTGTAACAAAAAACGGACTATTATGTAATACTATTTCTTCCTTCGTTGCCACTACAATTCTACATATTCAAGCCTCACTCTTCTCATTTTCTACACATTTATTTTACTCGTTTCATTACACATTTACATGAGCCATTATTAACACAAAGAGGGAAATGAAGAAAAAATGGAGCACCAGTAGTCCATGGTCACGAGAGAAGCTTGAACCAAAAAAAAAGAATATATATTTTTCGGCGGATATGTCCTCATGTATCCCTTTACACATAATTCTCCTTCTCTCCCCATTCCATTTTTTCCTCTGCTCTTGAGAGCGAGGCTTCCGTCTAATTTATTATTGTGTGGATTGGATCGCTCCATTCTGTTTCCCCATCTCCTGATAAAATAAATGCAAGAAAATGCCGAGGGAATGAGAATGAGTGAGTCCTTCTAAAAAAGGAATCTTCATGCATAGTAGTAGTAAGTAGTAGTCCAATAATGAATGTCCAAACTCCAACTCCCTCCTAGGTGCATGCACACACACTCATCTGCGGGGAAATTATGGAGATGGATGCTTGTGATGAAAATAATGCAGCTTTTCCCCCATATCCTCCTCGGATTACACGCGAAAGTCTTAAACTCAACTCGCGTTATCTCTCTCTCTTCCTTTCACTTTTTCTTCATTATTTTCATGATTATTAACATGTTCATCATCATGGTGAACTCAACCGCATCTAACTGTAAATGTAATCTGAGGCGAACCAAGGAATCCACTGTTTTTTTTACGTAACCACTCATTCACTTCCGCGAAAATTCCGCACTCTTCCCTTGATTTTTTCCCGCAAGTATGTATTTGTGAAATACTACGAGTAGGAAGGGAGACGAAAAAATGGGTTTTTATTAGGTTGCATCATTACCAGCATCTGCATATTATGCATAAACATTAGCACCGAGGACATGGCCCTTTGGCGAGCAAAGCAACGAGCGATGCCCGGGAATCTATCTACTGAGCTGGAAATTGTACCTTTTTTTAGTGCAACGCTCTTACTCACTTAATTTGAATGTGCTCCTGGCAATCTAGAAAAAATTGTCTCCGCCGTAGATAAAAAACTTGGAGTGTTTTATCACTTGATTTACTTTCTTTTCAAGGTTTTTAAATGAGAAATATAGATATGAAGGAAGTTGCTTCAATAGAACGCATGGAAAATAGATAGGTAACACAACGAAAGGCGTAGATCCGAAAAAATTCTACACTTTCCTTGATTTATGCTACGCACGACCTTAAATTTCAAACCGGGATTGATTCTCACGAGCAAGGAGTGGTTCAGCCTTTACTGCTACTTTGCCAAGACCCGACCTTGGCTACAAGCCGCGTCTTTTCGAACTGGCAAACTTTCATGGTCGGAAAATTTCATGGAAAATCCCCAGCCAATTTATGCACATACAAGGAGCAAATTAATACCGTAACCCACTTTGGTACTTGCTTTGCCTTTGACTTCTTAATCAATACACCAAAAAAGTTAAAGCCAATAAGTAGTTAAAATGATTAGTATAGGCAACATCCTGTTCAGTGTTATGTGGGTCAAATCCAAACGTAACCGATCCAGATGTATTTAGTGCTTTTGTACTTATATCGGTTAGTTTGAAATGGTAGTCAAGGGCTCATTACGCCTCTAAGTAAAGTTGACTAGCATTTTTATTGCCTGAATAGGCATTAAATATTGCTGCAATTTTGAAGTTTTTATTAATATCATATTTGTGAAAACATAGCATTATTTGTTAATCCTAAAATCACTAATCACCGCCTGAGGAGGTGATAATTACGGTTAAGTGTTTTTCATTTACTCTTGGTCGGATGACGAATGATACCAGCTCCATTTAAAAATTCTACTTGTCGGTACGCAAGACTTCATGAATATATCTCACAGTGCAACTTCCTGCACTTGAAAATCTTTCATCCAACCAAAACCTGCAAAATAAACTGGGGAAAGGTGAATCACCACCACTATTTACTGGAAGCTATATCACACCATGCGGATGCAATGACATCAAAAAGACAATTTCACTCGAAAACTGCATTGCTATTCCAGGGTTCATCGCTAACCTCTTACATATTCTAAATTCTAACTCCCCATCAAAGGAATTATAGTATTTACTAATAGAAGGAGAAGCTTTTATTAAATACTCTCGTGCATCTTAAGTCTACTTTGTTCCATAGCATATGTTCCTCAAACTCAAGAGGAGGGTTCAACTTTGACAGGCACAGCATGTCCGGTGAACTTGACGTGCTTCATCATCATCCCTTGTGCTTTCTCTTTGCTCAAGCCATTCACAGATATACAATAGGTATCTCTGGCTCGTTTCCTACTTATGGGTTCACTCACTCACGGTGGAATTAAGTAAAGAGAGTTTTTGTTTTGAATTTATCCAAGCATGAAAAACACTTTTGCGGTTATAATGAGCATTGTTTTCAATTTTACCACTCTGCATAAGTAACGCACTCCAAGTGGAAGTAGGGAAACGGAATGGGACGGAAAATTCTCTCATTCCTTTTCCTCATCTCGCTCGCTCTCTTTTCTCCACTACAACAACACGCTGACAAGGCCGACCCAAGAAAATAATGACTTTTTGAAAACTCCCAAAACAAACAGGAAAAAAAAGAATCGACTAGGCAGTGCTACAAGGAAATAATGAGTTTTTGAGTGTTTTCGAATAGGAAGTAAATTGCACTCGTCAACAGCCTCCCCTTTCCTTCGAGAAGGAATTCCAGCTCGACAAACGTCGAAATAATAGAATCAAGGGTATATATAACTTTCATAATAATAGAGCGACGAAAATGAGATAAAACTGAAAATTGGTAATATAATTTCCAGGGTAATATTGTTCTCTCAATCCGGTTTCGCCTTTCATGGTGCACTGAACTTGAAATAGTGGAGAGTGGAGTGGAGCGGTATTGTGGGAATGCATTCCTCCATTCTGTACGTTTTACTTACTTCACTCACTTACTCACATTCCTGAAAGGGAAAGCATTTGATTGACTTACATAATGGATTTTGTAGAAGGAACTAGGCCCCGAGGCTAACTTCTCAAATAATTGTTTCGCTTCCAGGATGCGCCCGCTCCCTCGGTAGCTTTGGGCGAGGAGATGTGCAATACTCTGGTCAAAGTTGAGGCTCAGCAGTCTAGAAAATAAGCGGGGGAGTAAATATCAGAGTTAGTATTTATATTAATCTTGTACAGCTCACAATCTCGTCATAAGTACAAGTAAGAGTGATGGTAAACAATTATGAAGACAACAGAGCTCAACGTATATCTATTTAATTTGTTACCGTTCAGCAAGCTGCTGGAACAGCTTCTCCGATCCCATGTGGAAAGCCAGCTTGGCAGCATGAACCAAGGCCTCAATATCCCAAGACGTCTTGGATAGAGCCAACAGGAAATGGGTGAGCGCCTCAGAGTTCAATCCTAGAAAACAGGAAAGACACAATAATGATATTATTTAGGAGCAATCAATCGGCATCAGCATTCTCTGCGGTGTCACTCAGAATTTTTAATTATTCATTATCTCTGTGTCTAATGAAAAGGAGAATCGTGTTGAGTTCCACGATGATGATGATCATCATCATCATCAGCAGTAGCAGCAGCATGACATGATCATGTTTCCTCAGTATCAAATGGGGAGCAAATTAGAGTTGAAGGTAAACAAGACGATGAGAATTAGCAATACAAACAAAAATGCTGCTAGCCACGAAAGTCTAAATTAAATCCTCAGACAACGAAGACCTCCTTGTGGCTCGGATCCTCTCCGAAATGAAGACCTACATTGTCATTAAAAGCGAAGTACGAAACAAAATCGATGACTTCCATTTTCCCCAGAAGAAGAAGAAGAATTGTCGAACGAAACGAGGAAGGGAAGATCTCATATCGCCTTGTGGCCTTTCCCATCGCCATTCCCCTGTCAGGCGTGCCTGTGAGTGAGGGTGAGCCAAGTAATTTCCAATTCATTTGAAAAAACAAAGGGAATTTGGGACAAGACCTTTTTCCCACATGGTTCTCAACTGCCAACTTCTACCGTCCCAGTCGTAGGAATGAGTAAAAGCAGGATTCACCCGGTTAAAGTGGTGACTTCAAGTTGGGGAGTCGGACTGAGAGAGGGGAAATTGAAAATGCGGAGGGACTAGCAATATCACCACAAAACAGTCTCTCGTTCCTACCTACTCGGAGTTGTTGTGAATGATAATTAGTAAAGTTTTTGCCTGCCTGCTGACATCCATCTTGTGGAACCTATCCCATCCGATGATTTACTGGTTTTCTAACATCCCTTCAGGAAAAACCATATTCCTCTCTTCCATCTTTCCCAAAATAATGGGGAGCTTTAGAAGGGTAAACTCGAATGAAGTCCGCGTCATCGTCATGATCATCATCATCAGCCTTCAACCTTCGCAAAGAAATGAGTTATCTTATCCTCCACTAAATATTTATCATTCACTCAAAACCTCACTCCCGTCACTATTGACGTGGACGGTGCAATAATTTCTCCCTGAAAAGAACCCAAAACCGAATGTGTCATCCCCACTTTAAATTTACTTTTCTACTTTTAGTGCTTATCACATGCCACACGACTACTCGTGGTTTTCCCAACTCTCTATCGCCTCTCTGCCATAATGCGTCTGCAAATTCAACGTCATTATCATTCGGTTCAGGGACAAATGCTTGGAGTTCATGCAAAAAATTATTAATTTCAAATCCCGATTACCGTCAAAGTATTTCTCAGGGCTTTAGGAAAGGTGACTTATAGGGAGAACTTTCGCTGTCCAACTCTTAAAGGCTTTACTTTTCAGGAGACTAACTAAATAAGATGTTTTGCAATTTGTAGGCAGAAGAAGTTTTCTTTCAAAGGCGGACATATTTTAATGGGGCTCTTTTTCAATAATTTTCATCGTTTCCATATTACTTACTTTCTAATAACGAGCATGAATAAGTAGAGCGTCTCAATTCTCAAGGCAAAAAATACACGCAATAGAATCTGTGTTCAGGAGTACTTTCCCGCACAACTACTTTTGATTCCTTTGTAGATTTTTTAAATGGGGAACATTGAACTACATCGCCAACCTTGTCTCCTCAATCTCGGCCTCCACAACAAATTTCAATGTTTATGAAAGAGGAAATATGCAAAAAGTTTGGGAGAAGTTAATAAAACTTTTTTTATTATTTCTTCTACCGAGCGTCTGCACTAAAATATAAATATATTTATCCCAAGAAAAAGAAATCATTTTCCGCCATCGGACGCATTACAATTCATTTGAACAATCCGTCGAAGGATTTTTTTTTATTTCTGGGTGTATGAATGAATTGAAATGAGGGAGAAATTAAGGAAATTTTATTTTCTTCATCGTCAACATCATCATCAGTTTATTTATTCCAGTCGTACTCCTATTCAGCGATCCTCTCCTCTCCTCTTCCCTCCCTGTTTCCTCAATCATTCGCCTGAGCAAACTTGTAAGAAAATGCTTATTTCACTGGTAAACAAAAACTACTTTTTAAATTGTAGTTTACAGTTTAAGTTGTCGTCTCACTTCTCCTCCTTCCGTATTCATGGAAAGCTTCATCGTTATCATCTTCTATAGCCTTTCTCTTCTTTCTCCTTCCCCATTCATATCCCCCTTCTCTCCCTACAAAAGGAGAGAGAAGAAAGCATATAGGAAGATAATGAGAAGTCTGAAGAAGAAGAAAAGAGTCTGTAGTTCGTTCCTTCCTTCATACTTTTTTTTCCTCTGGGAGATTGCGAAAAGAAGAGGGAATTCCTCCTTCCAGAATCGGAGACACAAGCGCGAATAATTATTATTATTATCATTAAGATTATTAAAACAGCAGGACAACTGTTCACTACCGTGAAATTATGATGATGTGATGACTATGTCAGTGCTTAACTCAACTGCCAAAGCAAGTTTCCCAACAGACCGGACCGGACCAGACCAGACCAGACAAAACCAATGAGTAAATGCTCCTACCTACCTCAGCGCAGACCGGGAGACAAGTATAAAGAAGTCAGTCTTATCTCCTCTGGGGAGACAGGAAGTTAAGAAAGAAGTACAAATTCTATGCAAACGGACTGGGAAGAGGTGATGATGGTATGGTGGTAGGTGAGGGTAACAAAACGATGAAATTCACTCCTCCACCAGCTACAAGAAGGGGCATTGGACGGGCAAACAGTTTTCAAATGTGCCAGCAAAACTGACTTCTCTGCAGACTTTGAAGCGAATCCTTTATCAATAGAGTTACTTATTACTTACCCAAGCGAAGCACAGGCTCCTGGTGATAAGAACAAGATGGAGTTGGAAAGAGAAAATGAGCAGGACGGAAAAGTTTATTCAAAAGGCTCAAATCAGCTCCAGCTCAGCTTAACAGTTTAAACTGGGGCAATTTAACCAACAACACCAACCAATGCTGCCTACAATTTGGTACGAAGGTAAGAAGTCATTGGCACGAATAGCGACACTTCCTCCAAGCCTCTTTATGATAACTGCTCAAACGCCAAGAGAAAGTTTTATCGGTGATCATGCTTGTCCGAAGAAATGAAAACAAACGCGCGAAAGAGCTTTTAATTTAAATTCTCTAAGTAAGCTTTAATCTAAACTAAACTAGGTACTGGCAGAGTGAATCAGCTGTGAGCTGATGCAGTCGGAGCCACCATAAAGTATTTGTATTAAAATATTTAAGGGAATCCTCCCCTATTTTTGTTTGAAATGCTATTGAAAGTGTTTTGCCGCTAAATCCAAATTGAAACTGAAGGGGTTGTTCCAAGCTGTTCCATGTTCCATTTACACGTTGTGAAATGAATGCATTCACTTCTAATTACATTACTCCCCGATTCATCTCACACTCCTTTCTAGCGAGTTCATCATTGTACGGGGAAAATGGATTGACTGACTGACTGACTGAACACTTTACGTGCATTAAGAAGAAAACAAAAGGTGGAGTAGTTAAGCAGAAGCACTGGGTGGAGAAAGGAAATCAGATTCTGAATCTCAATACTGGTCTGGTCTGGTGACGGTCTCAATATGGGGAGAATCGTTCGATCCGATCTCATATGATCAAGATCCAAAATGAATCATCGTTTCAATATCCCCTCTAAAAAAAGTGGAACTGGGTTGGTTAGTTTGTTTTTTGGGGACACGTTAGTTGCGGCTTCCTTCCGACTTGTCATAATGTATTCATTCACTTAGGCCTTATTTCAGGGAAAAAGTTAAGAGAACATGAAACCCAGGCCGAGCATTAGAGTGCTGAGGGGAAATGACAGCGGAGAATGGGAAAGTGAAGGCGAGAGCCATGCCAAAGTCGTCGCAATACTCCCTTGTGAGAGTAGTAAGAGCACCCTTCCTCGAGTGGAAGTGAGTAAGCTAAGCTCACAAGGAATGAGAAGGGGAGGGAAATCGGGAAAGGGTTAGAAATAGTTTTTGAAGTGCGAGACTAGAGAAATTAAGTGGCACAAGGAAGGAAGAAATACTTTGTTGGACTCACCAAGCTCTTGAAGGAAGACACCAAAATTAGTATGCAATTTGGATGGTGGCAGATCGGAACTAATCAATTTATGGAAGACATTTTCCGCCTCATGAGTCTTGTTGAGGATGTTGTAGCACGCACCCAAGTACTGCAAAGCCTCTACATGAGATGGATCAATGTTGAGGCACTCTTCCAAGTGCTCCAGTGCTTCCTTGTACTTCTCGTTTCGCCTATAAAAGAGAAAAAAAATATAGATAGTCATGTTCAGCGATTCAAAAACTACATTTATTAGCTTGGAAGAACGGAGAAAAAAGTTTTCGATTTTGCTGACGAGTGCATCCAAGAAAAAGCAATTAAATTAATTCCAAAAATATTTAAGTGGCTTCTTCTTCCATCTCTTCTCCTAATTCGCTGGAAATATAATAACAGCGAAATTACTACTCCTCCTCCAATCCAACTCTCCATGTGTCCGCCACCTCACAATATCCGGCTTTTCCCTAGAAATCGTTGTCGTTCCATTCCAGCACAATAATAGACGATAGTCACAAAAAGTGTTACGGGATAAGGGTTTTGTAGGTGTGGTAGTAGTAGTAGCAGCAGTAGTGATTTAAGTATAATGGGGGAGTGAGTGTATTTTGCATAATTTCAGTAATTTTTTTCATCATTTCCTCATCTACCCACTCCTTCACTTCGCGGATGAGGAAGCAAGCTTTGGAAGACAAGCACTTTACCACTACTATTCCTCCTACTCCTCCTCCAAACCAAAACTCCTTGCTCAGCATATTATGCACGTTTGATTGAATTAGCCTGAATAACTTGAACTTGGAACGAGAACCAACAATAATAATTGGATTACATTACAAACAGAAGGAGGAAGAGAGGAGGTCTGGGGATAATACAACTTGCATTTCAATTCCGCAGTAATAAATCCGACCGAGTCGAGGTAATTTTTCAATTAGTCCTATGAAAGAGGCGAGAGGAGGGGGAATCGAATTTATTAGTGGCGAAAGGAAAATCCGAGACAAATCGCAAATTGGAAAAGGAAATAAGGCGGAAGAAAATGTGGAATGGAGCGAAACCGATGAAGGAAAAATACTGCCTTTGCGGTAGAACTCACTTCTCTCCGCACACTGTACCTATTTTAGTACACATAAGTAAAAACATCCAGATTCATACACATTCTGGCGGGATATATAATGTAGTCAGGAGTGAGTGGGCACATCACATCACACTATGTCTGGAATGCCTCGAAGAAATGATTGTTCCAGTTTTTGAGGTGAGAGAGTGTAATAAAGAAAGTGGAGGTGAAGTGCTCATACATACATATGTATGTACCTCCATATCACACCACCTTTGTCTCCCCTCTCGCTTATCATTTTTCCCTGTAGGAAAAAACGAAATGAAATGAATGGTGCAAGATATTTTGAGGTGCAATTCCACGCAGCAATTTTCTCGTCAACTTTAATCGTCGTCATTTCTGGTCAGCGGAGCGGCTCACACCGGACCGGGGGCTATCGGGATTAGGTATTTTGGAAGGTTGAAGAAAGCACGACCACCCACCTTGAGCACGTAATATTCAACGATATGAATTAAAATCATTGAATTCGGCGCAATTTGTTCCTTCGCTCCGTGAGCCATGTTGAGTGGGAAATGTCGAAAAAGTGTGTCAGGAATATTAGCGGGTGGAACGATAAATGCAAAACTCTGAATTGTGCGAGGTGATGGTGATACCAAATATTTTTTACTCCCACTGAACACATCGACATACATAAGTACATGTTCTGAGTTATAGAATGCTTCCATAATTTTAATGCGTAAGTGTTCAGCTTCAGTTCCTTTCATTTCGAAAGCTAGTAAGTAAGCATGCCGAAAGCGGAGGCGGTAAATGGAAACGTTCCTCACAACAAAGAACGGTAATATGGTGTGGCGAAAGCGTGGTTTTTTTTCAGCGTACAATTATTTTGCCAAAATAGTCAAGCTCAAAGCTGAAGAACAAAAAAAAAGAAGGAGAGAGGAGCGGAGGAGGAGGATGAAGGCAAAGTCGTGAATAGACGGTGAGAGGTTAATTGACGTTCATGCTAATTAGCAGTTTATACACTTCTCTGCTTACACTCTGTCATTTCATGCTTACAAAGGACGTCATTATACCTTGCGCTTTCCGTTACGCTCACTCCCTTCTGAAAAACATGGGGATAAGCGGAAGTAAACGGAGCGGAGCTTGCGATAACGGAAAGCTTGCTTTGAAGGTAGGAGCTCAGCCAAATTATTTTTAATTGTAGGGATGTAATAAGTAAGGCACATTGAAGAAATTTAGAAATTATGCTGCTCAAATTATATCCTAGATAAAAATCAATAGAATTGTTGGGCTCAGTGTGTGGGATTATAGTTTACGGTGCTATGCAAACTATACATAATAATTCGTGTTCTTTGAATACTGGAATTGCCAGACTCGATGCTGGGAATACGTAATCCCCCAACATTAAACATGGGGGTTTATAATGGAATCATTTAATGAACTTGTGATTGATCTGATGTAGAAAAAATTAGGGCTTACACGGGACCGAGAAACTAATTTGAATTTAAATGCAATGTTGTCGATGCTACATCTATTGTTAGAATAAGAGGGAAGTATTAGGAAACATACATAATACTTACGCTCCAAAATAGAAATTTGCTTTTGGTTTTGTAATTTCAGAAACTAAATACTCGGAATTAGTTGTATCTATGTATCTACCTCTTCAAATTTAATAAGCAGAGAGCACTCAGTCCGTGGTTGGATTAAGAGTGGGCAACTTTGAAGATCAAAATTAATCCCCGAAACAAATCCTCGTACTTTCGGATTCCTGTGACTCACTCAGTTCCAGTCAGTTTTATAAAAAAATAAGTATGCACAATTTAAATGAGTATCCATGGGAAATGTGTTATACTTTGTTTGCGATTCTTTCTTCTGGTGGGATTGCTGATTTCACGGAGTTACGGAATCAATTAGCAATATCAGGAACAAAAAAAGAACTCAAGATTTTCCACCCGAAACAGCGCGGGTAAGAACTACTACCATCCCTTTCCCAGAAATCCGGAGATTTCAATGGGGCATAGGGCGTCAAAACTAGAGAAGAAGAGTGCTGTGGTCACAGGAAAGTGAAGACCTTTTTGTCATTTTGGAAAGCATCTAAAGCTCCTGATGATAATAAAAAGATCAACAGTTTTCTCCGGCACCGGCAATCAAATTTTTTATCGTGTGGTTTTATTGGATGTATTACTCACTGTTCGGATTGTTGTTGGTTGGCTGGTGGATCTGTAGCATCAGGTAGGCAATAACAGGAAGATTTCTAGGCTTTCTCCAAAGACGCTCAAAGAAAGTAATCTTTCCTTACCTCACACTGCTTCCTGCCATCACCTATGACATAAAAGGTGTAATAAAAATGTACGGGAGGAAGCAGCTTACACAGCATTCAATACACTTTCGTTTACAGCTCCTCCAACTCGTGTAGACAGACTTTGGGTCTGACAATGGGTCTTTTGTTGCTATTTAATAGGCTTCCTGAGGAACCCACTCACTCAAAGCAGCAGGCTTCTTCATAAAGGTTGCACGCACCCACCAGACAATAACTCGAAGACTAGACCAGACCAGACCAGACCACACCACTGACAGATTCTTTTTTTATTTCATTTTGACTACCACAAAAAAACAACAACAACAACAACAGCATCAACATCAACAACTCCTCACTCGCTAAGGAGAAGGAGAAGGGAATTCCGAGAGTGCATCTAAATTCAAGACGAAAGGTCTGCGGAGAGGGAGGCATATAAACTCGAAATGACAAGTGGGAAGCTACCCACTCACTCAGACAGTTACTTCCTCGCAACTTCATTCAACCAACCGACCGACCGCTTTCTCCCCGAGTGCCAAGAAAAAAAGCTTGCATAAACTGCATCGGAGAGAAGATAATGGGAAATGAAGCTACGAGTTGCACTTTAGTAGCTTCATAACATTAGTCAAGATTTCTAGGTACGAGGGAGCAATTTTTACCCCAATGGAGGAGGTAGCATATCACACCAGGATTAACTCTAAGCAAACAATAGAAACAACTGTAATATTGAAAAAATACATGTGTAGCCGGGAATGGATCCACAAGGGAGAAGAATATTGCTTCAAACGATGACTACTACTACTACTGCTACTCCATAGATTGGTTGGAAATGGCGAGGGAAGAGGTATTACATAAAAATGAGGAGGAGGTGGATGGGGCTTTGATGATGTCATGGAAGGGAAGAGTCAGCAACAATTTCATCTTCTTTCATTGTATTCTGATTGCGACTCCCACCGCCCGATAAGAACAACAGCTTCAGCTCCAGCTCCAGCTTGCCGGGCCTGGTCTGAAGTGGGGTTTGTCTGCTGGGGAGAGGAGAGTACGTGTTTTTGTGCAAGAATTCCGAGTGAAAGTCACGATGACTCTACTTGACCTGTAAGAAGAAAGCAGTTCGTCCGTGGAGGAGGGAGTACAGATGGAGGAGTAGGAGTTCCATAAAGCTGTCCGGACTCCCCCACAAAAGAAAATATTCCTCTTTTTTATTACTTTTCCCTCATGCATACTTAGAGGATCAGATCCTCCATAATAAAGCAAATTCTGGAGTGCAGTGTGCATAACAAGATCTGGAGACGATGAGGATGATGATGATGATGATGATTCCCTGCTTGGCAGGAGGATGTATCATTCACTACTACTCACTCACTTGACTCACTTTTTTCCCTCTCTTCTGTTCTGCTCTGATCCGTGGGGGAGAGAAAATGAGACTCGGAACACAATCATGATACTATATTTTTTCCCTGGTGCTGGCAACTTTTGTATTCAATACAATCATTTCATCATCAACATCACCATCATCAACAGATTGTACGTGCAGGCAGGCCCAAAAATATAAAGGATGAATGGAGTGGAGGTGTTCGGTTTTTTCTGTGTTTTAGCGCACGTATCAAACAATCCATGGATGTATATGATTAATGTAACATCATAATAGAGGATGATGATGATGCGTGAAAACATGCAAAAAACATGATTTAGTATAATTTAATATGAGTATAATGCCACCCCATTACAATGGTGGGGAGAGCTTCATTCCTTATCCCTCAAGTTTACGACATCAAGTTCCCTTTGTTGCTGAAGTCAACGTTTTCGTTCAATTTACTTTCTAATGACGATCATCAGAAACTGATATCATTTCCTGATAAACCATGATGAGTTTGCAATATTTCCTTTTTTTTAAAAAAAAAAAATTCCCTCACTCGAGGGTGGTGGAGGAGAGGGGGAGAAGAAGAAGAAGACAAAGTCAATTTTTCATTGTTTCTGCATGATATGCTCGCTGGTGAAAAAAATGGACAGAAAAAAAAGAAAGCTTTTCCACTCACATGTACAGCACGCCAAGGTTGAAATGCGCTCCACCATGTGCCTGATTACCTCGAATGGCTCTGAGAAATTGATGTTCTGCAACAACGGGATCTTCGAGAAGCGTGCCTAGATTGTTATGCGCGCTCGCATATTCTGGCCACAGACTAGACTCAAGGAGGAAAAGAACCACAGAACAAAAAACTGTAGAAACTTTGACAAAAAAAATGCGAGAAAGAATTTTTTCCCATCGCCATGTGGTTTTTTTGGCTTTGGCAAAACCAAGTTGAGAATATTTTCTTTGTGGGGAACGAAAAAAACTTTCATCGTTTTACCGAATCGCTATGGTGTAGTGCTTTATGGCTTCACTCGAGTTCCCAAGATCCTTCTGAAGATTCGCAAAGTTGTAGTGCATCTTCGCATTTTGGGGATTGTCCTTGATTCCAGATCTGCAGAAACAAGAGGGAGAGCAAACAAACAATAATGAGAAGAAATGACGTGACTGATGATGACCACCACTATAGTACCAACTACCGCCATCAACATCATGATCATCATTCTCATGGATGGAATGAGACTCGGATATTGTTTTTTCCTCATTGCTTCCCTTATTTTCATTAGAAAGGAAGGAAAATGACTTACGTAAACAGAGAGACTCTTGATTGCCACACTAGGTTCCTATTATATGTCCGGAAGCCAAAGCTTACGAGGAGAAGGCACAAGGGAAGGGAGATCGCCAATTTCTCGAGAAGTATGCCATCATTACTTTCGTTGTTATTAGTTTTGCTATTTTCTCCAACTCGGCTAATCTTAGGCTTTAATGAGAATGATACTGGCGGAACTCGTCCCACTGCCCGGCCTCGTCTCAAGCTCTTCATGTAGGAAGCGAAGCACTCCATCCCGTGCACGACGAGGATGCATACTCCCAAACTAGAAGAAGAAGAAGAAGAACATATACAAACTCTCCTCAATCACAATCGTGTTTCTAATCACATGACACAATTTGCGAAAAAAAAGAATAAATTTGATGATTTAATCATAGTTTTTCTCATTTCCGCTTCCACGAAAAATGTATGACATAGTGTAAATTTATCTGATAACTGATTTCCTTGCTATTTTCAATCATCTCACATTGCCCCTTCAAAATGTTGTTATTAGGAAAACGAAGTTATTTGACCCAAAAATTTGCTTTTTACGAAAACAAAAACGCTCTAAAATTATTAAAAGCAATATGAACAAAACTTTCTATCGCATTCTTTCTGGCATTGGCGAGTGTTTGAAAAATTGTCTAGGAAACAAGCCTAACACCCCTGAATTCGGGTCAACTTTTCTCGTCTTGGGAGTAACATACAAAATCAATAACGGATTGGTTTCGAAGATATTCTTCACAATTAGGACAAATGTATTTAGGTTTGGAGAGCGATGCACACTGACAAGTTACACTAGTAGCATAGTAGTACTCACCTCGGTGTGTAGAGAATTCTCTCGGCGACGACAAAGCCTACAGGAAATAGCAGATTGGAAGCGGGTAGAAAGGGGACAGAGAGAAAGAGAAGCGCAACAAACACAATGGTCCCAGACAGCACTCCACATGGGGAAGATGACGACAATCTTTTGTCACTGTCTACTTCTGTCCTCCATGATGTCAGGGGAGGCTTGTAGAAGCTGAAGTCGTCGTAATGACTCTGACGATGGGAGTCACCACCACAGGAACAACCGCCGCCTATTAGGAAAACATCCGGTTTCCATCCATCTCTCTTTTCATACACCACTTGCTCTCGGCTTCCCGCTCGTTTCTTTAGTCGGGGCAAAAGAACGAACAACAAAATGCCAAACGTTAGGTTTTTTATTATGGTTTTGTGTGAATGTGAGTATGTGAGTTGTCATTCGTCATCGCAAGGATAAAAATAGCCAAAGAATTGATCATCACGTTATTAGAGCAGGACATCAAAAAAATGTTCGACGTAATTAAGTGGAAGAAAGTGGGACAGGGGAAATCTGATCAGGAAATGAATGGGATGCTGTTTTGACTTATATTACAGAACAACCTCGTGTTTTTTTGAAGTTTCGAAGTAATGGTTGCATCGCACAGGCATGAAAAGCTGCTAGCATCGTTGTCATTATTATGTAGGAAAATGCGATGCTGACAATAACGATGCGGCCTATTATCGAAATGAGATTTTGTACTCAATTTTGTTTGAAAGTGGGGAAATGAAGAGCGTTGGGAAAGAGAACAAAGGCGACCTGAGAGATATTGTTCTGCATCGGGAAGACATGAAAAATGGAAGTGAAAGAGTGAGTGAGTGAACGAATGCATTTCTTGGAACACTCTACTCATTACTGTAGGCTTGTTCGGTCCTGTTGTCTGTTTGGCCGACAACGTCATCAAACTGGAATACTTAATTCACATTTCTCGTGCTCGTCATCTACAAGAGCGAATTTGTCTTTGATGTCTGTCATCCAAATGATGTCCAAGGAAGCCATACGAAAGCATTCAATGCTTGTGGCGTTTGACTCGAGTAGTAGAGAATACGAAATTAAAAAATATGATTGTTTGAGAGCATGATGTTGACGATAAGAATTCTAGGATATGATTGGAAATACTGTGCGAATAAAATTATTCAGGCTTGATGACTAAAAAGGAAGCCAGATGAATCAAGATGATCAGACACTGTATTTAATTTTATCAAAGGAAGCCACAGCCGCATAGTATGTATTTAATTTTCCCTATTGTTCGAAACAAAGGCTTCAAAACATCTGCAGCATTTCGCTAGTTACTAAACATTCATAAATTATTAATTATTCGAACAGGTCTAAATATTTTTTCATCCATCGCTGCATAATAAAGTATGCTTTCCTCAGAAGTTAGAGATATCCTTTAGTATCCTTCTGCCTAGCCACGTTCCAAATACTTATAAAGGAACACGCCTCCAAACAAATTCTATATCTCTCCTGCCTACAAAATTTAGACTCTCCAATGCGATTGTGGATGAAGCAATTTGAAGTTGCTAAAATCTCCAAAAACCTCTAGGCCACGTAAATAATGCATCAGAGCCAAATTCCTATCTTCAATTCGCAATTTCGGTAAGATGCCATAATAGAAGTCGAGGGCAGTTTTATATTTTTTGCAGTTTCCCAACAGAATGTACCGGAAAAAAGATTAAATTAGGTTCAAAGACTTACCTCTCATTATAGCTATTTGCTTAGATTGTATTGAAACGAACAGTCTGCCTCCTCTGATCCTCGTTACTTCTTTTATGGACAACCCCTCACCCTTGAAACATACATACTTACCTCCTCTTTATGAATTCCATTTGCCTTGCCATAACAATGGGAAAGATGTTCCATGACGCTACACTCATGAAAATAAATGGACTGTGGACTTGGTTATATCTCCTTCTCATCATCATCATCATCGCTTTCTTCATTGTCATCATCTCATCAAAAACATGGTCGTGAAACTCGAGTGAAACTTTGTCTTCTTCCAGCTCGCTCCTATACATCCTACACTCAATTTTCCTTTTCATCAAACAACAAGTGAAACCTCATATCATCAACCTTCCTCATCATCATCATCGTCATCGCGATCTCCAATCTCGGGAAAGTATCAGCATTCGCTATTCAACCCGTACAAATATAAATGATCCTATTCATCCAGGATGAAAATGTTCTTCGCAATGGTAACTTCGCTCTATTTACATTTTCTTTGTTGGAACTCAACCATATCAAATTCACATTTCAGACATTCCGCCTCCATTTAACGTTCGACTTTAAAGTCAGTCTCTGATGAAGCCACGAGCCACCGCCAGAATTACACAAAGAGCGGCTGGGTCGGGAAGCCCTTAAAAGGATTTCATAAAGTCAGAATTCATCTTTTGAGCATTTCTAGACTTCCCATTCCAGCAGTATATTTACTTATTCCTCCTCGTGATTACTGCAAAACCATGTAATGCGCACGGGTAAAGCGAGAGTTATGTATTTATTTCACTTCAAATTCTCAGCGGAACATTCAACCACGACTGAGGAACGACCCTCCATTGTACCACTACATTACACGACCACATTACATTTTGAACGCACTTTTTTACTTCTCGTCCATTGCATTCATACTTAAGTACTTATTTAGCTCCTTCTAAACAACGGGTGAAAAAAAACTGTTTTTCCTTTATGGACTAGGAAGCGGAAGTTGTAGAAGGGAGAAAAACAACTGTTCAACAGCCTGATTCCTTCCAATTAGTTTTCGCCCATTCCACTTCCAACATGATCATCACTTTTTTTTCGCAAAAACCTTCAAACTGGAATGATGCATGGGCTCATGTCTGAGAATTGTGAATAGTGGAATGTATCAATAGTGAGGAATGCGTCTTGGAGGCACGCACACGCCACGCTAGTGAACCAGTTTCTCTGAATTCCACCTTTTGGCAAGTATGTAGTCTACTTCGAATTCTTTCTCCTCGACCCGTTTCACTAGTTCCTTGAAAAAAGCATCAACCCAAAGAAGAAATGAAAAGGCGTGGAAAAAGATCAAAAGGACGCCTTGTGTTCTTCTTTCACTACTTTTTTTCTTCCCTTTCCCATGCAAGTTTTTCCCCTTTTTAATAAAAACTTTGTTGCTCCCTTGTGCTCCTTTTCGCAGTTCTGTACTACACCCCTTAATCATCGTTTTACATGATCCATGATGTTGTTGTTGATGATGATGGCGACGACCATGATGATGATGATGTTGCTGACAATGATATTGAGTAAGCAACAAAAAAATCAAAAGGAAATAAAACGCTTTTGTATTCCGTCCCTGTCCCATTTCACAGACAGGCTGCATAAGGTTAGTAGGGAGAGCATTCTGATAGTGAGTGAATGAATGAGGGAGTGAGCGTTGTTGGAGCTGCGAGAACAAGTTCCTTCCCCACGTGAAAATAGGGGGGAGCAGTCTGAGAAAGAAAAGTAGAGCAAAATGTGGAATCGTGTGAACAATATGGATTTCGAAACTAAAGTTTTACGTGAGACATGAATTCCATATTTCTTACGGCACTTCCTCAAGCTCGAGTAAATTGATTAGACACTTCGCAGAAAAATAGAGGTGCCTTGTAGCTAAAAGCCCGAAAAGTAGTTTACTCTCCGTATGGTGTCACCCACAAGCAACAAAAACTATCCCATGGGCCGGGGCATGCCCTGAAGTGATGGAATACCGGAAGGTATTCAATACGCCGAACTAGAGTGAAGAATCTTGATTGATTCTTTTGCTTTCCTCGTACCTATCTACTTCATTCATACTGAAGACCTTTTAGAGTTCCACCAGATAAACAAAATCAATAAGAGTCATTTCTTCAATCAAAAGCTACTCCATATGATGCATATGTTATTCTTCGGAAATTAAATTCCTCCTGGAAATTAGGTATTTATGTTTGAACTTTTCGCTGGGGCAGCAAAACCGAGGGGAAATATGAGTTCAAAAGTTGAGGAGATAGAAAGAAGTCGGTAGATTCAACTAAAAATTTCTGATTGATTTCCCACTTTGTGGGAAATAAACCTAAAGGCAGCGCACGTTCCGGGGGCAAAGAGAAAGCCAATGATTATTTTATTATGGTACAGCCATAAGGAGTAATACTCAAGCCATAAATGCTTTCCCCATCACTGGCTACTCTTTCAAAGCGAATAGTACTTTTCTTGAGGAGTAGTGAACTAAGCAGAGTTGGAGGGAATGTGAAGGTTAAGGATTTGGATTCAATTGGCTAAAAAAAGGATCAGATGGAGTGTATTCAAAGTCCAAGTAGTGAAAAAATGCGGCATTGTATCATCATTTTAAAGGGCAAAACCTTGAAGAGTAGAGCTCGCTGCAGGAGGAAGAAGAAGGCGAGGTAGAAGAGAGCAGAAGCCACATTTCTTGAATCCCATGGCGACTCAATCAAAGGGATTGATCCCATTTGCCAGTCGTAGCTGAGTCGGGAGGGATTGAGGATCAGCCAGAAGTTAAAGACGGGCAGGAAGGCATAAGTCAGGAATCTGAAATGAAGAAGAAAAAGAGAAACAGGCATAAAAATAAATACATTATACCGGTGTGCCTTTTTCCATTCCCTCGATTTAACGTAATTTTACGCAACTAGAGGCACTTATTCCACAAAATGAACCGTTGTTGTGACCACGCACACACCACAAACAAACCAAAAGAAATAGAGAGGCAAGAGACTGCAAGTAAGTTTTATAACATCATTATCATTCCTATTATTATAAGCTTGCTGGAAAACGGCTTAAAGTGTCACCTGGTTAGGTCAGATTTCGCGTAAGCTGCCGGATTATCTTGACGGCTGAATCGAGGGAATGTGCCGTTCATGATGGCGATTCGGGAGCCGAGACTGAGGGCAACCTATTTTCAAAATGGAGAAGGAGAGAAGAAAAAAGACATTTTAACAAACGTAGAAACTCTTGACTACACAATAGATCATGTATGCACACACACGCTCCTCAAGTCATGGTCAACCACCTCCAGCGTTAAAATAACGGTCGTGGAGAGTGAAATAAAAAAAGAATTATAGCGATATATAATATTGGTTTCCCCTTTGGCTTATTTGCTTCACTTCATTTTACGTCTTCGTAGAAAAAGTAAGCAGCAAGTAATCCTAGTACTTTGCCATCATGCTTCCCTCATTTTTATGAGTGGTGGCGTCCTGGGCAGTAAAGTCTAGCCGAAGTCGACGACGATCATTTTAGGCTGAGTGAGTGAGTGAGTGGCGAAGAAAACTCAGGATATTGCAAATAAGTGGGACTGGTGA
Organism: Tyrannoseira gladiata; assembly: GCA_027744355.1. NCBI lineage: Eukaryota > Metazoa > Arthropoda > Collembola > Entomobryomorpha > Entomobryidae > Tyrannoseira > Tyrannoseira gladiata. The sequence continues at coordinate 21,829 of JAHZNH010001926.1, read as the reverse complement.
GTGCCACAGTATCTATTTATTTATGAGGAAATGAAGATATCCATCCTGGGATAAAAATGAAGGGAAGCAGACAAGTTTACGTAAATGCACCAACCGCAACCTACTTATATACATCGATAGCTTCAGGCTTCACTACACAAAAATAATAGTTAATAACACGAGTGCGTTTTCTCCCTTAGCTTAGCTTGGTACTCACCCCTGAGCTGAGCCATAACCATTATTATTATCCTCTACATAATTAAAGTATTTTTTTTGACAGTCACAGATGCGCAAAAATATATTGCTCAAGTTTCGAAAATCCTGGTTTATGGCATCTTACCAAGGTGATTAGAAGTGTGATACGCTGCTTCATTCGCTGCGAGTGGTATTGGTGGCAGCCGTGACGAAATCCGTCTTGCTCAGCTTTTGAAAGTAGAAACCACCTGCTCCTTCTGTGGTTATTTGGGAGGATTTGGGAGTTCAGTTTGGGTTATGGTTCATAATACAATGGTCGGTCGTTGCATTGCAGATGTGGTATTGGCCCACCGTTCGGTCAGCGGGTAAGCATGAAAAAAGAAATGAAATTAGTATGGCAATTAAATTCTTATCTGCAGATATATATATTCTTCATATCTGCATTAATGTGAACATGTCCGCTAATTAAACCATTACAGATAAGTAGGCCATCCGGATCAGCCAACCTACGTTTCACAATGAATTGCAAATGTGCCAATATTTATCTATTCACTTTAATTAAGGAGAGATATGTACTTGAACTACAGCATCAACTTTTTATTTACTCCTAAAAACGCGATTTAAGCCCTTTGATTCCTTAATCCAGATTTCGCATGTGGAGTCTGACTCCTCTAATGCTTCGACTTTGTTTTCGTGCTCCACGTGCTTGTTTCGACCTTTTTATTTCTTCCTCCAGTGGAATGTTTTGCTCCCGCAGCAGAAACACAATGACATGATGGGATCCGGAGAAAACTCAAAGGTTTGACTTGTCTCGTCCGTCCACTGGGCTTTGCCTTTGCTTTCGCGTCGTCCGTCAACCAGCAAACTTATATTATTAGATTATCTATAACGTTCCCAGTTCTGCGTACATGACTTCAGTTCCACTAAGACTGTGGGCAAGGAGCAAGCCAACATTTACCCTAATAATTTGAGTTGACATTCCGGGACAAGGAAGGAATGTATGTACCTCGTCTAAATAGCTTTAGCGTCGTAAGTAGTAAATACAGAGCAGTGGTAAGGCCTACTAAACCCGTTTGACTTTTACCATTATTAAACGCCTCCATGGATGTCGGATAGCCTTCTTCTTTTTCTTCTGACTTTTGACTCATTTTTCCCATCTCGCAGACACTATTTATTTGTTCGAAAATCTCTGTATTTTGAAACAAGATGAACGAGCGGAGCTCTTGAGGCGGCTTCGCTTTTGCCTTCCCATGTTTACTATAAATAAAGCAATTCTTTTGAGGATGGGCACTCACAAAAAATGGGCCTTTGTTCAAGAATACTTGATATAAATGTACTGTGCTTTTTTTTACCTTTCTCCAATCTTCCCGAATTTCTCCTGGAGCAGTGGAAGAAGAGGAAAGAAACCTACATTCCCTCCTCGCATCTTCCGCTCTCCAGAATTGGTATATGCTTCTTTTCATGGCACCACCAAAAAAGAATCTGACCTTGCTTCGTGTGTCCATAGATCAGTGAAATAAAAGTGGTGGATGTGGATGGATGGATGGTATGCAAGCAGCTTCAGATTCTAGTTTGGGATCTTTGTTTGCACTAGTGCTTTAGCCTGGGAATTTCTTCCCCCTCGCAATGGAATGGAATTCTTCCCTCTGAGGAGGAGAGGGAGCAACAAAGGAGGCAATGTTTGGTGAAAATGGGAGGAAAAGAAGTTTCTCGCCAATACACCAAGAGCATTATTACCCGTTGTAGTGATTGGTGCTACTTGTGCAAATAAATGGGAATATGATATTTCGAGATTTCATTCTCCATCCAGATAGAGAGAGCCAGTAGCGTGGATTTGGATTGGAGGGCCGTCGAGTGTGTACTCACCTGTGGTGGGCTATTATGTCATCAAAATAATTTGACTTTCGCTCACGAGGTGAGAACAAAAAACTTTGCTCGAGACTTGTGGGATCAGGGAAAGTCAGTCAGTCCGATGAGATTCTGTAGGACGCTCATTGCAGTGCAAGCGGGATCACGAGGGAGTGTGTGGGTGTGGGGGAGAGAGTGCCACAAATCTCTTTGGAATACATAAATGTGCATCCTCCCGATAGAACAATGAATGCATGGATCATTTTATGGAGGGGAGAGCGAGCAGATTTGTTTTCCCGAAAAGGCCAAAAGACTACAGGGGCAAAGGAGCTCTTCTCAAATCCAATTATTCTTGATGATGATGATGATGGTGGTGGTGGCGATATTCTTGTTTGACTACCTTACTCCGGTCCAATATTGACATGGTTAGGGTACAGAAAAAAATGAGTGAACTTTAGGTCACAAAGCCGTACGCAGTCTAGCCCCAGCGTAAGCTTCATTTATGACAACATTTATCATATTTCTCCACTCTACTAGGGAAGGAAACGAACGTGTCTTATTGCATTTTCACTGTCGTCATCCTCATCTTCATTCCACATTATAATGGAAAATGGGTGAAGTGAAAACGTCTGTCGTGCTTGATAATGCGTTGCCAGTTATACGCTCATTCGATACGATCACGATCCACAAAAATTTTCTCTCCGATATTGCGAAAAAAACAGAGATGCATGAGAATGGAAAAAGCAATTTGGCAAAACGGTGAAGTAGAACAAGTGTCTCTACTTAAGGAATCGGGAGCATGTAAATGGGATTCTACAATCTTGTTGAACAGAGCTGGGATGTGTGTACTTATGACCCTGGATACTCATGACTTGATGGCACAGAAACAGAATATGCATGGGTGGACGTCCATCCATGGAAAACTTCCAAGTTTAAAGAGATACTTTAACGAGGATGAGGATCTCAGCCAGCTAAGTAAAGCCTTTGGTATATAGTCTTGCGTAAACAACCACCTATGCTCCAGTTCGTAATTTTCATGCGTCGATGAATACTGCCTACTTTGGTAGGTGCACCCATTATTACGTGTGTATTTAGTTGTCTGCACCTGCTAGCATTCAGTTTTTTAATGCGTTGAGCTACGTGTGTCCGTCTATCTGTCCGTTGCACTACAACCTTTCGGTGAATAAAAATACCCAACTTTAGATTGGAAAGTTGGAATGATTTACTGGAAAGTCTGTAAAAATTTAGGACTTGGTGAGTTACTATTTTGATGGTAAGATATAGTACTCAGCTAGAAACGTGAAAGTGAGGCGTTTTTGCTGGTGGAAAACTTGATAAAAATTTCCCTGTATTCATTCCTGCAAACAGCTATGTCCCCAGAGCATTTTAAGATGTTTATTTCAATACGCCAGAATGTGCCTAAGAGTAGTCATACTTGTCTTCATGCGCTTATTTTGTCAATTTTGAAGCTGAATCATCAAAGGAGGCACTAAGTAACACAATGGAAGAGGGAAGACCTGCATAAATTTTCCTCTCTCGTGATTCAGTGAAATTACAGAAGGAAATAAAATCAATCCAACAATGGTATAAACATCTTTGCCTCTTTGATCAATAAACTGATTTGATTATAAAGACGGCAGAAAAAAGTTTCCAATTTCTCTTGAAGTCAATCTCAAAAAATTCATAAGTATGAAGCATAAGTAAACTATTTTTTCATCTGAAATTTACTCTGATGCTTCATACTATGTACCAGTGAGGCAATCAAGAGCCTTCAGGTAAAGATATAACTGGAAACAAAAGTGAGCAGGAAATTAATGAACAAACAATTCTAGCCCAAACATTTGAACTTACAAGTACTGATCTCCATCTGTACAAAGAGTTATTCCATGATTTAAGTCAAATTAGATAGTTTCGACTATGGAGATCACAACGGTACTAGTTATAGACCTGAGTTTGACGTCTTTACCCCTCCTGTGCATACTTTACTTTGAGCGTATGGAGCGCGCGCCTCGCGTTTTCACGTGCAATCGTAAGCTGGATACATCAAAAGAGTCAAGCAAAGAGGCTGAGAGCTCATTTTTTGCTTTTCCAGGTAAGAAAGCTTCGGCAAACGATAAGGCGCACGCTATAGTAGTATCCGTTGAAGAGGTCAGAGGTCAAACTCAGGTCTATAACCATTGTGATCTCCACAGTCGAAACTATATAATGTGAGTGAAATCATGAAATAACTCGTTGAACAGATGGAAATCAGTGCTTGTTAGTCTACCTAAAAACCTAAATACATTTAAGTAATGTTTCTTTGTAATTGATTGAAAGCAAATGTGAGCACAGAATTACTTCACTCTTATCGGGAATGAGTTGTTGTTATCCCCTTGTTATTAAGGGGATACCCAACTCACTGACAGCAACCAAAGTGCAGATGTACGAGCAATTTAGTGCGATGACGAAACCGATTAGTTATTGTACAGCGACATCACTTCATTAAGAAAGGAGCAACAACTCTGGAGCGACAATAGTATTTTGTTTCATTCTCTTCCTGGATGACTACAAGGGAGAGGAGGAAATTACATACAAAGATTTGGCAACAACACACACTCTCTCTTTAATCAGTGCCTTTGATTGTGCCTTAATTAAGGTCGATAACAATCCATTCTTATTCTACACGGACTTTTGTGCTACATGAGGAGTCATTTCATCCAACTCTGGCGATTATTTATTGCATTCCCTACTAGTACACAGAAAGCATAGAATTCTTCAGAGGTTCTCGTACCAGGGACTTTGTTATTACATGCATGGTGCATACATATCATGTCATGTCATGTCATTCTAATGCAGCGGCACATACCTACGTACCAACTTATTGTCAGCGGTAAAGCGATAAACTTTCTTTCGTTTCCTCACTGGGCGATTATCATAAAGATGATTTCTCCACCACAGCACCGACAGTCGTCGTCACTCCCAATAGAAGTTTCTCCTCCAAAAAGACTTTCACCCATTTCCAAAGAAATCTTTTCGACTTTTTCTCACAGGATGAATTCGAGGAAGTTGCAAGTTGAATAAAAATGGGGGAGCCGGAAGCACAGGTCTTGACTCACCATGGAATCAGCTATTCACCGTTAGAAAGCGGGGGAATAAAGAGATTACCAGCCACGCATAGACGAACACTAAAGGAATTTAGAAGATTTTCAAGTTGATGAGAAAGGCGATGATGCTGATAGCAACGGGAAAAAGCAAGGCATGCAGCATTCCTGCATCAGTTCCGGTCTTTGAGTAGGGAAAAGAAATAATACCAGTGAAGTCAAGCCAAGCCGAGTAACGCAACATACCCCTCCTGCTCCTTCCTCTTCGTCATAAATGATGCGAGACTGATACTGTATCAAACACTGACATCAACGATTTTCGCCACAAAAGAGCATTTCCATATCTCACCCTCGCATGATCACAATCACAAGTGAGTAGTTTCGAATGATGGGTGCAAGCGTGATAGCTGTAGGAAATACGTAAATCAGAGGACGGAAGACATGTCTGAGGTGCGAAAACAATTCACTTGTCACCCGAAAGGGAGCTTATGTATTTCCAGGGTTTCAAAACATTATGCAACGTTTTCTTGCCTACGTGTCATGGTTCGGTGACAACAACGAAAACGAGTCCCATCCTTGCATTGCTTAATGCTTCTCCACCTTGCCGCGCTTTTTTTTACTGGAGATCATGTTGATGATCGCAAATGATCTTGTTTTTTTTTTCTCCCTGACTCTGTTGTAGTGCATGAGCTTGTGAGTATCTATGTATGCACTACTACTACTGCCTACTTTCACTGCACGAATACAATTGTTGCGTGTGCTCAGCACTTTGTCGATGAAATGTGGGATGTGCAGCACCTCACATCGGAGCAGAGCTCTTTTGCATTTTTATGATTATTATTCATTCATTCATTCAAGTGAACAACCCATTATCGTCATATTCAGCCAGCATGAATAACATCGTTATCAACAAACATCTTGTCTAGGAGAGAATAAAGGATGATGTGTATGTATGTATGTATGTATGTTTGGATGTAATAAGGGAGGCTCGAGATAAAGACTGGGGAAGGAGAGAGCAGGGCAAGGAAACAGGATCATTATCAGAGTGTCAATATCAGTCTTTTCATGTTCCTACGATATATTTTTTTCTATTACCATTCCATTACATTTTCTGTCAAGTCATCATCAGTCAGTCAGGTTGGGCTGGGAAATGAAGGGAAAAAATCACGGGGAATATTTTATTCATCAGCTGAATAAAAGAATACGAATAGGGAGGGAAATAAAGAGAGAAGAAGGAGAAGTTGCATTGAGCCCTCCACCATCACCACCACCACCACCAACTCCTCCACCAAAAGGAAATAAATCGCGGGGAGGAAGAAAAGTTGAACTGGAGGATATGGATATGATACGGATCTTTTCATCTGACCTGAGCTTCCTTCTACCGAACACGTATCTCCAGGAAAAAAGGGATAAGGAAGGAATCAAGACATTCGAGCAAAAACAGATCTATTTCCCTCGATGGATGAATGGATTCGTGGAGGGAGCAGAGAAAGAACGGATTCTAATTCGGAAATTCAGAATCAATATATGTACATAGCTGATTTGATGCAAGACAAACATGCAGATGGAAAATCCATTTTCTGACATTGCGAATCATCGTCATCATCATGAACATCATATCATCAACGGTTCCGCTCCCACCTTGGAGCCCGTGATCTCAGCTTAAAAGAATACTTCTTTTAAAGGTAAGAAGTCAAGTGAGCTTGTGTAAGTAATGTCGTATTTTTTTTGTCTCAAAAACACGCATCCATTTCAATCATGACATCAGGGAAAAGGTGAAGTAAACCTTCATGCGTCGCAACAGAGAGGCATGGAATCAGAGAGCGGGGAAAATATTGAGTGAAGAGTGAGAATGTAAATCGTTGATGATGATGATGATAATACGCTCGTTTCTTCATATTAAGTGCGCGGGATCTCTGTCAGTGAAATGAAGAGCTCAGAGATTGATTAAAAACTTTCTCATTGCTGGATCAAAAACACACCACACACACAATCGTATTCAAGCTCGCTTGCAACAGCATCCAGGTAGGTAGGTAGTTTCTCTCATCAAGCAGTGCACTACTGCCTTTGAAAGCCATTTTCACCTCGAATGTATTTATGTAGCCGAACAATGAGGGGGAAAAGAGTCCGCTTCTTCCGCCCCAAATAGGAAAAGATTCATTCATTGGGGGCGAAGTTTGAGCGATTGTTTATCACGTGGAATCTTAAACCGTAGCTTTTTCTTATGTTCATGAGCTGCTCATTTTTTTGAGAACCTGCCATGCACATTCTCTCATGCAGTACTTGTGTTTTGTAGAAATGATTTATGTGCTTCATTTTGAATCTCGAAAGGATGCTTGTCGACGGATTCTTACTTTCCTAAGGAGTGCAATCTGAACTAAATGAGACCCTCTCTATATTGAATAACCAATGTATAAATATGTAATGGAGTTTTAAAAAGTGTGTCTGTAAAAAGTGGGCCATTAGCAAAACCTTTCAGTGATGCAAACAAACTATGCAAACGTCCTAACCTTAGCTGACCATCAGCAACCTCTAATCCATGATGAATAATAATAATCTCGGGTGGCTATTGGAGAAGTACTACGACCAAAGGTTGATTAAGTAGGTGAAGAATACTTCAGGATTTGAGAATTTCTTAGATAGATTTTTTCCCTTGCCTTCCATATTGCAAAAAGCGCAAGTTGATGTAAAGGTCGTAGAGGAGGTTGATTCCAAGAATCGTGATTCCCGTTTCCTTCGCAAGCATGGCTGAGCAGCCAACGACACCGGAAGCGATGAGCCATGGACAAGTCCCACTTTGACTCGGGCTGCAAAAGAATATAAAAAAGGAGACTTGAAAGAAAATCTGATCACTTCTCTTCCCTCAACAGTCTTATCATCGCTGTCATCAAAAGGAGTGTAGTGGATAGTCCAAGGGGGAGTTGCCAATATCGGTGAAGCGATCAGTGGAAAGGAAAGTATAATGTAAGTTGATATTGATTCCCCTAAAGTAATGCCCAACAAACACAAGGACGAACACTCATCGTCGGTGAAAGAGTCAGTTTGCGGGGGGAATTGAGCTACTACTTTTTTTGGGTATGCATTAACACCGCTTACGTTTTCTTGCTTTGTTCCTGCGTTGCGCCACCAACGACTCTTGTTCTTCCTCGGAGGACTGGTGATGGGGAATCAGAAGATGATGAGCCTCCATTTCCGGTGTCGCAGCCACTAGATGAGCAGTCTACACCGGGTTTCCCACCACCACCACCACCAACAACAATGTCACCTTCCCCAACGACAGGTTTGACGCTTCCATTGTCACGAGAGATCCTTTTCGCTTTGCCTCGAGCAGTGTATCCTCCCTCATTTCCTAACGTAGCTGCAGGACAGGATTGGCACTCTCTCGTCATTCCTCCACCATCTCCAACAGTCAATGACCTGCGAAGGTGGATAGAAGCGAAAAAAGGTAAACATAATGGCAACTTTCATTTTCATTACACTCCTCTCGCCGACGAGGCGAAGAAGAAAAAGTCAGCTGTACAAGTAAGTAATGCAAGTACAACGTGTAGGTACTTTGATCGGGTTCTCCGTAATAATGTGAAGAAAACATCGTCAACAGAAAGTAAGTTTATGACGTTGGAACGAGAACGGAACAATAATAAAGGGGAGCAAGTCAGCTAGAACAAACACGCATTCTCACTAAAATAATGAGCTGTAACTCGGAATGAATCACATTCAATGCAATGTCCTCCTCCTCCTCCTCCAACGCTCATTATTTGCTTTCTCCAGAAGGAAAGAGAGATGACTTACTTGTGATAGAGGAGAAATGAGATCAGCATTAGGAGACATGCCAAAGCATCGGATCTTCCGGTGATCCCGGCGATCTGAAATATTGCGACAAAAAATCAAACGAGTGACATTATTACTATTTCTACCAATTAATTATACTGACTCATCGAATCCGTTCAGCGAAGAACTTCACTTGTTACAAACAAGCGAGTGATACTCGGACAACTCGGAATGAGGAAACTTATTGACAGGAGTGATTGACTAGCACATTTAATGCCCGCGCGCTATATCTCCGAGCATATCAGTCCAACAACCTTAACAGTTCACCTATTGCGTATTTAAAAGTAGAAACATGGATGTGGAGAGTATCCATTTTGAGTGCTCCAATTAAATATATTAGCATCATTTGACCTGCTTCTACAAACTCTAGAAGCTTAGGAAACTGTGTTGACGATTCATATGCAATCCATGTTTCAATACAGAGTACACATGATGGTAATCGATGAACCAGTTTCAGTTTCTAGACCAGATTTAATCCATGAACATCGCTCAAATTGACAAATGATATGGTATGGAACTGTTGAAATCAACTAATCATGCACATCAGACAATTCTACATAGTTCAAAGTCTGTTATCTTACCGCCTCCGTGTGGATAGGATGAATGGCAAACATCACTCCGACGAGGAAGGAGCTTCCCACTCTCATCCGTAGCACGTTCAGGCACATCACATACAAGAGAATGGAGACAAGTCCATGAATCAACATGTTGGTCCCGTGGAAGATGGTCGGCGAGAATCCTCCTCCCATCCAGTAATTCAATCTGAAAAGGATGAATTTTGTAAAAGTGTGAAAAATATTTTTTTAAGTAAAATTAAATTTGAATGTATTATGCGAATGAAAAAAAGGTAAAAGAAAATTCCCTGGAGGGAGGACGGAGGGAGTGATTGGATTGCCACGCAAGATAAATCACGGTGACGGAAGCAAAGCTCTGACAAAGCTAAATATCGCTTCTGCTTCTACTACATACTACCGCTCCTCCTGCTTCCAGAGGCTCAATACCCTAATCCACTTAAATGAAAGCAAAGCCTGAGCATTTATGCATATAAGGTCCATAATACCCCTTCGAATCCACGGCCTCCACAATTCGAGGCGAAATCCAGGCAGGGAGAGCAGAAAGCTCCTCATGTCATACTCATAACTCAGGCTAGTCTGCGAGATAGGAATTGGGGAAGAGAAAAGTGAAGGATTTGTAAATACGGCATAGCACTCAGCCTGGAAAAAAGAGATCAAATGTGATACAGCACACATAATAACATTTCCCTGTGAGTACTCCGCCACTTTTTTTACACCCGAAGAGCTTCAGCTTCAAGAGTCCAACTGAAAAGGCTAAGGGAAGAAGGAGAGAAGTCAAAAATGAAACGAGTGATTTCAATCGTTCCGACCATCTGAAACTTGCTGGAGGTATTTTTTTTCACCATATACCATCCTATCCACAAGGAAAGCAAGCAAGCAACTACTTATTGTAAGTACGTTAGGCATAAGTAGATTCATTCATATTCGAAAATCAAGAGGAAAATATAAGGGAATTCAAAGGATTCGTGGAATCAAATCACAGGAGTAATTTGGATTGGGGAGGGAGAGAAACGGGGGAAATAAAGTATGAGTGTTCTATATGTATGTATGCTACAACAAGCGAGTGAGCCATCCACTCCGATCTGGGGATAATAATAATGCGTCTCCACCACGTGATCCGATTCTGGATATCCGCTAGTGAAAAACTCCAGACTTGAGTCCAGCATCGGAGGAAGAAAAAGAACATAAGTCCGTGCATGCATACTATTATATGATTTCAATTGCATTACGTCAGCCAACCGACCATGCCGATGGGAGCACAATGAAAAAAAATATGTATAGGTATATGCGTGGTGAAAAAAAGTTATTTCGGTCCTTTTGATTTCATTCTTTAGATTTCCACACCAACACCAATAGTAACTAGTCATTCGCACTCACTCACTCAGGCAAAGGAATCGAACAGTTCCTACTTATCTGTCCGCGTCTTTTCTATGAAGATAACATCGCAATCATCATGGTTCAGTGACCGAGAAAAGGAAGCAGAAGAATGGTAATATTATGATGATGATGATGATCATGGTGGTGGCGATCGTGCGACCAATACGCACATTTGGACTGGCCTCAGCCACTCTGTCACACTGGAAGTAACAAATGAAGTCCGCTAGAAGAGGAGGAGGATTGAAATGACTCTCCTCACCGACGAAGCCAATATCGGAGAGGAGAAAAATTCCTGAAAATTTCACAAACCTTTCCGGTATTTATTGACAGGCTCGTGCCTTACGCCTTTCTTCATGTCAAGTCCATTTAGCTTATCTGAAATTACGTATTTTGCAAAAAGATGTATGATGTTGACTCGCATGGATTCATGCATTCTCTTTCGGCATGACTGACCAGTTTGGTGAACCATGAGAGAATAAGCACGGTATCAATCGGGTCGGTCAGAGTTACATGTTATCCGACACCCAAATCATGAACTCGTGCTGTTCAATGCTACATGGGAATGATGAAAGGGCTTCTACAGAAAAGTTATCACAGTTTTGAATGGACTTTCACCAAAAGTTAGAACGACGGGGCGAAGTGAGCCTAAATAGTGGGTTGGAGCCTGGTGAGTGGAGTTTTCATATTCAAGTTTATTTCGATTCACTTTGCCATTCGGCAGTCTTAATTAAAAGAAGTAAGAATTATTCACCAATGATTAATAAATTTCAGTGTGTTTTTGTTGATATTGGGAGCAATCTTCACTAAAAACCTGAATGGATACATTGTATAATGAAATCAAATGAGGACTACAAAAAACACGTCGAATTTGGAATTTTGGTAGTCGAACAGTTTTATTTATGGCATTAAGTACGTAGCAACCTGCTAAGTCAACTCGATAAGCAGCAAATCAGAAGTCAGCGTCAGAATTGCTTTGGATCCACGAAGCGTGCTTTCAAAGGATTCAGAATCAAAAATGCATTGTACAATGATGTATGGAGCGGTTGAGTAGAGAATATTTTTGAAAGAACTACCCTTACACAGGTACACACGTCGAACTTAAGAATAGAGACGACACATACCCTAAGGATATCCCTTCCTACTAGACAAAATCCGGAGGAATAAATGCGGGGAGAACATTTCCATAGAATCAGAAAATATAATTCCAACCTCAAAACTAGACTCCACATACCTTCGTACTCGCACAGGATTTGCCGGAGGGGAGGAGAGATTTGAAAGGTGAAAAAAAACTCGTGCGTTTTTTTTCAAACAGAATTGAATTCGCAGGTAGATAGATGTCTTTTAGATGTAAATTGCGGAGGAAGTGAACTTTGATGGATTCCAATTTTAAGTTAGCATGTACCACTGAAGTATTTATCTGCAGTAGGAACTTCCCTCCGTTCTCAAGTTTACCCTGGGAGGAATCCACTTTTAATTTAACGTTCAAGTACAGAGCTAGTTCTTTCCATGTCAACGCATGCATGTCACTATCATTATCCAATTATTTTAACATACATTACATTTAAAGGTACCACTGCCTGTGGATTCGCAGTGAAATTTATATCGGTCTGGACCGGTATATAGGTTATGATGGCATAGCACTATTCCGGTCAAATTCTTTCCACCCTTGAGATGCCGGTGTAGTGAGCTTTCACTGTATTTTTGTGGCCTATTTACACCTCAAAAATCAAAAAGCTCAACTCAAAAAATTTTTATTCTCAACCTGGCTGCGTTTTAACATCAAGAAGAAATTTATGCCCTAGCGCATCAGCCAACCAATAAATATCTGCATGAATATGTAGGTAGCTCCTGCCTCTCAACAGAAATCCAAATCGAGTACGACAGGAATGAATGGACAAGACAAAATCAAACAAAAATTGGTATGTGGTTGGTCAGCAAACTTTTTCTTTCTTTCACAGTTGTCCCCTTTCCCCTTCTCGAAACTTTCCCTTTTTCACACCCACTTTGTCATACTACTTCCGTGAGTGCACGCAGGGAAACCATTTTGCCGACGGGGTGATGAGAAAGTCCTTCATCTGCTGCTTGTGGGGAACTTTTTGCAGTGGTGGTGATCCAAATCTCTTCTCCCTCACTCACTCACTCTCAGTCAGCACATATTCCAATCACATATTGCATCGACCAGAAAATGTAAAACTGTCATAAGCAAGTACTATTATTACATGGATGTGCATAACCCCGATCTCAAAACAAGCTTGCTTTGTGCAATATGGCATAGCATTCACATTCGATTACTTTTGATTGAGTTTGGTGTCGCATGCTGCGTGAGGAGTTGTCAATAAATGAGCGAAGTTTGTGGGAATGCTTGACAAAAAGCTACTTCAGACTTGAATAAAAATGTCATGCGGTTGCCACATGGATTTGTTCGTTTTTTGCTATAGTGAATATGTACTAGGCCTAGTGCTTATGGATAGAATCAATAATATTCATCTAATGACTACTCATAATTTAGTAGTTCTAAGCGGTAGTAGAAGACGCGGTTTTTGTAAAAAGGGAGCTAATGGTGCAGTTTTGCTCAAATGCAATTTGCGTTCCCCTCGCTGTGCTGCTGCTTTCCTGTATTGCGGGACTCGTTTGCTTACGGTTTTTTTTTCATGGTCATTCAGGGGTAAAAATGATTTCAGACAGAATGTGAGCGCGACCTCAGGGCTAAGTCTTAAGTGCAATGCAATTTATAGATGCCCTTTCCTCTATAGTCAGTAATTACTTTAGGAATGGCTATTAAACCGTTAGAAATCTCCTACTCCCCGCGAAATGGAAAATTTCAAATCCATTATGTGAAATGGCCTTTTATCATGCATGTGCAGTTTTGTCCATTCATTCCGGCTGGCAGCCAGCTAGATTTTCCCTCTGAGGAAATTCATCGCATCACAAGTTGAAGTCTAAAAAGAATCGCCGAACTGAAGTAAGTATGTACACTCTCCTGTTTGGCGAGGCATGATCAAAAATCAAAGTCTCGACTGAACTTGGAACTAATACTACTACTATCCAATCGAGATTAATTTCTCAGGCTGGCATCAAACTTCCTGAGTTTCCATCTACGAGAAAGAGGGAGAGCACTTTCTGGTCAGCCGGCGCGCCACTTCCCAGTAGCGACTAGTGACATTGACTTTTTACTTGAGCTTCGCTCCGAGTTCGAGCTCATAACTGGACGATTTTTGATGAAAAATAGATTGTGTTTACTTTTCTATCACCATCATTACTCCCGCATATACTCCTTCCAGGGAAGAGCGTCGTCTGGAAGGGTGGAAGCAAGTAACTATTGGAGGAGGAAAAAGACGAACGAGTAGTATCGATGACTTTGGACGAGAGTGGAAGAGCGTATGCATACATGCATGCATTAATTTAAAGTTTATGGGCTCTCTGATCGACCTTAAAGTTCTCCTATTTTCTTCCATGTCAGCGTTTTCCTCACGTATCGCAGGGGAAAGCCGAAAGTGAAAGGTTTTAATCTCTGTGCGCGAATCAAAGTGCACACACATACACCCCTATAATAGAATTTGATGAATAAACGAGCATTTTCCTAAATAATGTTATGCAAGCCGTCGCTCCCTGTCTCTGTCTTTTTTCTCGGGTATCATTTTCCCAGCGAACGCAAACATTTACTCTTATCTTCCGCGCGCAAACATTAGTGCCAATATCATTGCAGACGGGAGAATCGAGGGGAAAAAGTAAACCGACAACGACGATATTCCGAATACCGATTTCTGTTAAATGAAACGTTCCACTCTCTTGGCTTCATCTCCTGGCCCACAGTCAGCGGTGGTAGAACACGAAATACTCATATCATACCCCACAGAAAAGGATGAATGCACGTTGCCCCGTTGAAAAGAAAGCGAACGTAATCAGAACAAAACGATGCTTTCTCAACTCCAGTACTAGCACAATAACACTCAAAAAATCATTCGTATTGACGATGTAGGAGAAAATGTTGATTTGAAAATTGCTTCGAAAATCATCTCATGATAACGATGATAAAATGGTACGTTCATCACAGTGATGGTAATTTGATCAATAATTCGTTGTTTACATTTAAGTGACAGTCAATTTACCGGGAGCGAAGGCCACCACAGCTCAGTTTTTTTAAACTGTAAACAAACTTATTGTACTTAGCTTGCATTAGCCAATTTGCAGGAAAAGTAAGAGGCATGAGTTGAACCTATTATCCCTGTATTATATACTCGTCGCCAGAATTAATGAGGACATTCAATTCAATTTGCTGGAATTTGCTTACATTATGAGTTGTTGTTGTTGTTGTTGAGCTTAGTATAGCCGAAAGTAAATAATTATTGAGAATTCATCGAAGGGGAGACTTTTATCAAGTAAATAGCAACAGATCTAAGAGTACGACATATTGATTTGATTTAATTCTAATTGCGTCTAATCAACCAAATTCGGGAAAGAAGAAAGCATTTTCCAATCATACATATCAATTATAAATTTGTTGACTGAGCTTGCTTCGTTCCACTGGCTCCCCTTTAATCAGCCGGGAGTGTATGGAGAGGAGGGGATATTGAAATTAAGTATTTGCGTAACGATCATTAAACGTAGATCTTTCTTATTCCTCGGCTGAGTTATCGCAAAATGTTAGTTCGTGAAACTTAATATGTATTTACTTGCTTGTAATGGAAAGTACTCAGCAATGATACTGTCTCTGCCGTGCGCAAAACTTCAGACACATGCACAGAATTAAATGCGTGATGTCTCACGCTGCCCCAAACCAGGAAATTTTAACATCAGTTTAACAAAAACACATGCAGAGTTATGTATTTTCGCAAAAGCAAGCCAACCTTGGAATACAGAGTCGTTCAAATACTTTTTCCATTTCGAATTCCAAAAATTGACGAAAAGTACATGATTTATGTATTTCAAACTATCCAAGGGAACACTTTTTAAACTAAATACTTCGAGCAGTGAAGACGTAGTTTGCTTATTTACCGACTCACCATGCAAATGAAAGGGTGATTAAGTATGCCCACGCAAGCAAATTCCGTCCTTATTAGGAGAAATCCCTGTGTATTTAATTTTTGATTGCTAAAAATGACACGGAAGCAATCCCGCAGACTTTTGTTGCTAATGAGAAAAATTAAAGAGTGGTAGTACTACTGTACTGTAGAATTTTTTATCGTTTTGGTTCCGTGGAATTAAGTTGTAAATGCACCTACTGCGCCGGAAGACGACCAAGTTGTTTGTGACGTGTATGCATAGGCTCCAAATATATGAAAAAATTGCACCTCAGACTCAATGTTATGGGCCTTTCCTCCTTCACTTCACTGCATTTCAAGATGTTTCCAACCAAAACTAACGCGCTTTCACCAATGGAGACGTTGCATCATTCCTGCACTCCCAATCCTCGAGCTTTTGGGGGAGTTTTTGTCAAAATCACTTACATAATTCTTTTTCTTTGCGAATTAATTAGGGAAGAATAGGGAAAACTGGAGATGGCAAAAAACAAGGGATTATATACACTCTTACAACTTCTACGCAGTCACACTCCACTTCAAATTTCAACCTTGAGCTTAGCACCATGCATGTGTTTTTCAATTAAGTTTGCCATCTCTTCAAATCCACCCTGTCAACTTTTTGATTTCCTTAAGTCCCAAAGTCCTCAGGAATTAAAATTTAAGGAAGCACTCGCTTTATGTAGTGACTAACAAGTAAGTACGTTGTGGTGAAATGACTCAGCTACAAACTATTTATGTATCGCACTGGGTTCACGACTGAAACGCAAGTGAGCATGTGTGGTGAACTACTTGCGTAACTGTTTGATGGACTGAATGAGTTCCCAGTTTTAGAAATTTGCTTGAAAACAAACAATAAGTGAGATGTATACATATATGTTACCCGCGTTCAATATCATCAGGAAACGCACTCAAGTCCTCGCAATCATGCCACTTTACCGCTCCATTGTGTACCCCATGACAAGATGAATTTTTGATGAGACTGTCAGTTGTTTCTTCTTCGGCTTAACTTGATTGAGCAATGCATTCATGAATCATGCATTGCGCTCATGTAGGCATATCATATAGACCGAATATGATTATTATGAACTAATCAAAATCCAACCTCCTTCTCACTTATGATTCTCGTTACATGCATGATCCTTGCTTGCTAGCATTGCAGTTATTGCACTCTCCGCGTATGAAATGACACCACCGCCTTCGTTAAAAATTCATCAAACCTGGTACAGCGGGGTGACTCATGTTCCCCATCCCATAGATAGGAGTAAATAAGTAGGTTTGTGTACTTGCTTCATTGCATGCAGATAAACTTGCATATTTTTCAGAAGAAAATCGCCATCTCTTTGTTGCTCTATGATCGTTGTTGGAAGTACACAAATTTACGGATGAACGAGTCCTCCTTAACTTATGCGGGTGGCAGTTTTCGTGCATGAGTGCATCTAATAAAGCGGCTAAAAACTCTGGGGATAATTCCACTTTTTTATTTGTTCTTCAAGGTGGAGGGGAAGACGACAACAATCCATTTGAGAGAATTGCCTCGACCTCCTACTCCAACGGGGATGCACTAATGAATGGGAGCAAAGTGCAGGAGAATTGCGTTGAAAAATTTAGCTCGATGCAAGCAACCACCACCATCACCACTTTTTTCTAATTTGATTTGACAGATATTGCATCGCTCGATTTCCTACGCTTTCCTTAAGAAACCACCACCATGAATCCAATATTGTGTAGTGGTTCGTTTCCAAGCGTATTTAATTCGAGCCGGGGTACGGCAAGCAAGTAAGTAATCAAAATGTGGCGAAGGTGAATCATTGTTTTGTGATGCACAACATATGATGATGTAACTGGAGCTTGATGTTTATTTCCCTAATAGAGTCTCCATTTCACCTGTTCCCCTCCCGGAGAGAAATGCTGGTGAGCACGCAACCTAGGTAAGGTACATCCATAAATTTCATAATCTAATATGTATGCAAGCACATCCCTCTCGGAATGGATGCCACCCGAAAACAATGTAAACCACACTCCCCCCTTCTCCCATCCATCCCATTCAAATCATGCAACCATGCACGATGCAAGAAGAAGTAAGTTTCTGTTCCCCGTCTTCGAAACCAGAATTGAAAAGATTTTTTTGAACGTGTGAGCTTTGTTGTTCGTGGTGCAAACAAAGTTTGCCAACTTCATCAGAACGGAACCGGGATGTTCTTTCATTGGGAAAGGAGGAGTTCCGTTCGACGGGAGAGAAGTGACGTCTCACTTCACCCCTTCCACTTTTCCCTTTTGTGCTCTCCCATTTCCAGGTTGATTTTTTCCAACCGAACGCTGATGATTCTTTGAGTTCACCTTGCTTCATAATTAATGCAATCTAAAATGGTGATTGAACCTGTGACTAGAGTACATTGGCTGGTTGGTTGGCTGGCTCATGCTATACACGCGTTCCTTGATCGTCATCATCATCATCATTATCATGAATGAAGAATTAGCAGGTAAAATTCCTATTTTCGGCCACGTTTTTTTCCTTCTATTGTCAACCTTCGTTTCTGTCGCCAGTAGCGGTACGTCAGTATGGGGAATTCATAATAACGGTATTCATACATTATGCAATACTATTTGTCCAGAACTTCTCGTTCTCTCTCGCTTTACCGATGAAGAGTTTTGTGGCGGCAGCAGCAGTAAGTAGTGATGGTGATGATGGCAACCATTCTGTCCCGTTTTCCGTTTGATGAAAAGAACCAACGGAAAATGGAATTTTCGCCTTTTTCGTTTGGATGTGTGTACTTGTAGTGTACTTTGAACGTGTAGTAAAATTCCCAATCAACTCGCGTTTGTGAATGAATGGATGCATGGAGATCGCCTCGAAGCCTTGTAGATTTCCTTCGTTTGTGAGGTTGTTTTTCGGGGGTTAGTTCAGCTTAAACAAGAAGCCACACAGTATAAGTGGAGCGCATTAGCACAGGGGAAAAATGCAATTTTTCCGAGGTATTGTAGAATGTAGCGTGAATGCGAGCTTGTAAATAGACCAACCCTTCTCCTCCTCCCGTATTCAAACAATGAGACGCGGAATTTATGAGAGGATAAAGTATAATAATAAGCTCGGGAAAATACCCCCGAACTTGACTTGCTTTTTTAAACTCTCAATACAAATCCGCTTCGTACATTTCCCATTTTCTTATTTGAACAATTCCCTGGGGAGAACGGAGTAAGGGCTTAGAGGTCTTTTCATAGACAAGCAAGCTAGTGGAACGTGCTCCATTGTTCGAAGATAATAATAATAATTTCGCTCAAGTCTTAGTCCTCCCTGTCATAAATGATATTAGGGAAAAGTTTGCTTCAAATTTTGAAGCGTGTCCGTCCCTCTGCTTCCAAAATTCTTGAAAAGAGTAGACCCCACATCTCACATAAGACTTGTTTTCTTCTCCGGAAAATCTCGCAATTAGAAAAGAGTCGAGCTGGATGAGATTTACGCAATGGGGATTCTCATGTTCCGCTCATTAACGTGGGCCTCAATTCGTCACTCTCAAAGTCTCGAAGGCATACCTACTAAAATAATAAGAATCATCATCATCATCATTATGCTTATTCGAATTGAATGAAGAGTAAGACCTGCCCGAGTTTGTCAGGTTTCCTTTGTTTGCATTTCATGCACTTTTTTGCCTGCAGCGGGGTTTACGCTGAGTTAGAGAAGTCGGAAGATTTTCAATCCCATATTTACGTTACGTTTACGGAGAGGGAGCATCAACTCTTTGCTGGATAAAAATTTGCATAAATATAAGCCTCTAACAAGAGATGCTTGGAGAGGAGGAGAAGGGTGCTTATGCTCAGTATCAAATTTGTGTGTGTGTGACTTGTATGGAGAATTGATTTGAAATTCGCCTCTCCTCCTCATTCTTTCACCTCTGATTGAGGAAATGGAATTGAGCAGCGCTCAATACTTCATTTTGTAGCCACATGCACTGCTCATGTGGTTAAGTAGGAGTGAAAAAGAGAAGCCCCGTGTAGACACTACTCTTTAGCCTTTATCATCCTCCCCCTCCTCCACCTCTCTTTCGAAATGAATTGAAGTGGAATGGAGCAGGAAATGGGAGGAAGGAAGTAGTAAGTAAGTAGTCACAAGAAACTCCAAGCTTTATTTACCTGCGACACTTCATGCTTCTCATGAGTCATGAGTAACCAACCAAACCAACTTGCTTGAGACTCACTCACCCACCCATACAGCTTTGGAAACCGGAATTCGTACACCACAAACTGGAAAAGTATGAGGAAAAAAATACTCTAAGAAATTCCTCCATGCACGGAGTAAGCAGCGCGCACCAACTAACCACCACGAGAGAGAAAAAAATCCGTTTTCTTCTGTCATGGAATCAAAAAATTGACATGAAACTGAACTGACATGTGACAGACAGACCTGAATAGTTTAGCAGCGCGAAATAGGAGTATGCTACTGCTTCCGCATGCATGCGCTCCTAGTCTGCAGTGTATAGGTACATAATATACCCTTCCTTGCCTTACAACTTCCCTATCCTCTCCGGTTTTATTCAGGTATTTTCTCCGAAAAAATAGCAATGTGTCATTCGTTACATATCCGTTCACTCACGCCATTATTATTGCATACATATTGCTCTTCTGTGAGAAGTGTAACTCTTCTTCCTCATTCACCTCTTCTTATTTTCACTTCCCCACGTTCGGGTGGACGAGGTCGTATTTGATATTCCAGGGAAATAGCAGGATGCACTAAGTATATACCGACTGTAAGCTGCTCTTATTTTTTCCTCCTCGTCGTCGTCTTGACATAATTTTTTTTACTTACTTTTGAACTATCACGCAATGAAGCATCAGCCAATATGGGAGAAAGAGACATCAGTGTAATGGATGCAACTCTACGAGACGAAATAGACTATACCTGTAATAAACAAAATTTTTAGGATGTAAGGAATTACGAATATCTTTTCGAATACACTCCAGCTGCATTTACTTGATGCGCCTATAAAAAATGGCATGCGTCGCGCTCTCAGCATTTTTTTTTTAAATTCTTCGAGAAAAATGTAAAGTGTAAACCGTGTTTCGCGTGAGGTTTCCTCATTCCTCATGTGCGTGCAAGATATGATATGGTTTGATGTCTGCTGAAAGCTCACCCTCGTTCCCCCAATTCTGAAAGACTCATTAAGTAATTTAACTCAACAGTTATAAACAGTCAATAATCTGTCAGTTTTGTCAGAGGTAATCATGAGATGCACGTAAATTTAGAAAAGACGACTTCCCTGCCTACCTCTACCTACAAGGAAGAATGGGGAGCCGACTATGAATTCAAGAAATCCAGTTTTTCCCGAAAGAGAAGAGAAAATACTGACAAATCGCTCTGTTGATATGTTTATACACGCGGCGAGAGCTGAAAATTCTTGATGTTAAAACCGACAAATGTAAACAACTTGAGATTGTTATGGGACTCCGCAGTTTCGACACCAATAAAAATCCTAGTATGTATGTGTGTGAGAGAGATCATTTACATTACTTATTTACGAGTGTTTTAGGATTCTCGTTCCTGCTACACAGCGAGCGATAATTTACGAAAAAAATGCTCATCAATGCTGTCTTCAACTTTTATCTGTCATAATAAGGCATAATTTTCTGAGAATTTTTAACACTGTGATTGATTGCCCTTACTCATAACAAAGTCATGGAGGAAAACCCAACCCCAGCGAGAAAAAAACGAAATTTCAGCAAGGATTCCATATTTAGTTTATGTATTCATTTTGAAAGAATTGATAATGATACTGACGATGACGGAAAAATCCACTTTAGCACTATTTTGCCGTTAGAATTCATCAAACTAGCTAACCAAACCTAACAGGAGCAAACCAAGTAACCTGACCTAACCTAAGCAAAGCAGGTAACCTAACTTAATCTAAGCTGAGCAAAGAGCCAAGCAGGTAAC
>JAHZNH010001925.1:0-12905 GCA_027744355.1 Tyrannoseira gladiata | reverse complement strand
TCCTGTGAAGAAGGGCTACTTTCAGAAGTTTCAGAGTTTTTGGCGACATTCTCAGCTTGTGAGTTGTGGTATGACGCGTGATCAAAATGATTTTTGCCGAATTGTGAGAATAAAGACCTTTCACTGAAATGTAGTAAAAAACTAATCGACCATGGGAAAACCCAATCTCCTCATTCATGCTGCTAAAGTCACACTAATTAAATTATTTTCATTGGTAGAATTAGTCGGAATACTACACAGTCAAATCTTTTAGTCACTTTAGAGAGCGAAGCCTTCAATTGCGAATTCGGTGTAATAAGTACATTTAAGTTAAATGGATCTAAATCTAGTCGGACCAGAAGAAATGCTATTTGAGTCTGTCCTGCCAAACACATAAAAATACATATACACTTGATTCATGTTGAATACTATGTATTTACGTGATTGAAGGAATAAGAAATTCTCTGTATCTGCCTCACTGAGTATTATTGCGGCAACACCAAGTAAAGGCCATTTGTTGCTATAATAGTCAGGAGGAGTCGAGTCATTTGATATTATAATAAATAGCGGACATCAGAAGCTTCATAAACAGTATATCTCTTCGTCATCGCCAAAACGTTCTACTTTAAAACTTGTTTAATGGCATTACGTGCGCCATAATAAAGCTTTTTGTTAGGGCTGATGAATTTTTTCATTGTTGTGTGATGTGATGACACATCCTAAAACTCGTTTTAAGCTCCCCCATAAATATATCTACGTCATGGACTTTAGTATCACGAATTTGTAAAAGTGGCATAAGCTTGCTTAAGTATTAATTCAAAAATAAAGATTTTTCGAAAGCCTATTTACGTCCATCATCCTTCAACAGCTTAAGAGAAACAGACTCAATACGTGTGACTTGCGAAGATGGCTTATGAGGTATTTAATGGGCGAATCAAAATTTGAGACTGGCGGAGCTGACCCAAGGGATTTAATTTTTTTACAACCAATTTTAATTGAACATTAACAAAGACCTAAAGTAGGGTCGTATGTATTCTTTGAAACATAATGTAAGACTTTGATTTTTGTCAAGTCGTTTGCAACGATCAGTTTAAGCAACAATGCGGTCATCGGAAAGAAGTTACAATTTACTACTTAAATTATGTGAATTACATAGGAAGTAAGACATCCTGCAAAAATAGGGAAGATATTAGAATGATTGAAGAATAATGTGCTTAACAATTTGGTTTACAGGAGCATCTTCACTTTTATTTTTAAAGCAGCAAAAAAAGAGTTTTTTTCATTATTTACATCGTTTTGCAAACCAAAATTGTCTACTCGTTAATTCAAAGGCTTTATGTACATAATTTTAACGAGAACTCTAAATTGCGTGCCCAATAAAAACAATTATGAAAACATGTTACATTATAGCATCAACGCAATGCAATAAACAATCCAATTTTGAATGATCTAAAACGATATGAGAAATTATGGAATTATCATTTCTGTTATCAGGACAAACTAAAAAGATTCAGCAGAGTTAGAATAATAATTGAAAGTATATAAGACACGGTTGGTGGACAGGTTTTCACATATAATCTCTTGGAATGCGTGTGGCATGTTGTTATAAATAAACATGAACGATGGGTGAACGCAACGCGTGCTCAATTCAAGATAATGACACGCACTTGCGTTGAGAGCAACGTTTATTTATTTATTTATTTATAAAACTCACAGTTTTTACGATATTTTCTACAAACGCATAATCACAATTTATAGATTACGCAATATTTACTCTAACGAGGAGTCCTACCCTGCACAAATGTGGAGTTCCATTGCATGAGTTTGTTAAAATAAAAAAGTGAGGCGTGAGCGAGCTTAGGAATTAAAAATTCCTTCATCAACATTTATGGATAAAAACCCGGAGAGAGTCCGGGTGATGATAAGTGTATAACACCCGGGATGATACATAGCCGGAGCTTAAAAAGAAATGAGCAATATATCTTTCAGGAGGAAATGCGGGTGACATTAAGTTGGAAGCTACTAAATAAAACCTAATAATACGTATCGCATTCTAGAATCTAGCTCAGTCCAGCTAGATGCTAGCTGGTGGGATAAAACACGGCATTAGTTTTGGAATTACATACCTGTCACAAGGTTTACCTCCACGCAGCCTGGATGGCACAACACAGTTTATTTTATGATTATGATCTCTATAATTTTATTCTCGTCTACACTGATCCAAAATTGAGGCTCGTAATCCTGTTCCTCTCGCATAAACTTTTCCTGTATAGAAAAAATGGAACATGACATTTGAAGAGCTTTCCACATTTGGGAGGACATTAACATTAAGCATTCCACGAGACAAGCGATACACCTCTTCTAACTTTACTCCACCACTGATTTTATAGTATGTCATCACCACACCTGCATTCCACTGGACATACACTATTGCATTCTTGTGACACATTTCTCTTGGAAGGATTTATGATTATAACTAGCTATACATTTACATTTCTGGAAGATATTAAATTCATTTGGAAAATGAAAGAATAATAGTAACCATTCTATGACAGCTCCACGATGTCGAATATTGTGAGCACCGTAAACTTTATTAAAGACTTTGTGAAATGACATTTTCCTTCCAAGAATGAATGTTTCTGGATAGAATGTGTACCTAAAGTATGCGGTTGCATTATCCTGGAATGAAGAAAAGCTCGTTTCCAGCTTCTCCTGCCTGGTGGACGATGTAAATATTTATGCACACCTGAAACATAATGTTACGTTGCAAGTCATGAATGCCATCATCGTGTGAAGACGTAGAAGGAGTTATTAAAATGGTAATATTATGCAATAAAAGGCAAAGATTGAATGTTCCCCGTCGGATTACATCTATACATCCACGAGGCAGGGTAGGAATGCATTTAGAATGAGTATTAATATTATTCTCACTCAAATTCGGAATCCAAGTTCTGACAGTCGCATGCACACACGCATATGGAGAAGGATACTTACTTAGGGAAGGTCTAAAACTGTCACTGTCCCAAAATGATCCCCACGAGTCTGGTTTTAGGCCCACGATGTGAGCTTATGAACCCATCGGATCGGAGAAATAGAAATATGAACACTTAAAGATGATCCACCGCCGGCGAGGAAACGGTTTTAGGAAGGAGGAATGAGTCAGCCAAATATGCAATGCATCAAAATAAATGGGGTTTGATATATGAGTGCAGTCATCCACCGCACAATGGCAAACGGCAATGACTTTTTCGCTGATGCTGTAACACGACACTGCATTAGTGGAGTGGTGGTGGTGGTTGTGGTGCAGCAGCAAGCAACAAACGAAAATAAACTTTTTTTGATACAAGGGCTGAGAAAGAGGAAGAAACATGTCATCGTGAAATATTATAATAATTAAAAACTAAAAGGGAGGAGAGATGCAACGAAACGAAACTGCATCTGGAGTAGGGATGCTGTTTGCTTGCTGGTAGTGGAGTGTGTTTTTTATATTAACCTCCTTTCAACATTGTTCCTTGCTGTCGCTTTCGCTTTATTTGTGAGATGCGATATTCTTATATTTTCTCGACGAAAAAAGGAACTGCTCTCTCCAGACCATTTTTCTATTTGCGTAATAAAGTGTAGAACACACGATGATGGGATATTATGGATGATGGTGGTATAGTATCGAATCAGAGGCAGTGGTTTGGTGTGGGAAACGAAAATCGAGGGAGAGAATCAGATCAGATGACATGAATGAGAAAAGGGAGAACAAAAACGTTGGGAGAAATCCTCTCTGAAGAAATAAATATGAAGTTTCATCAAACACACTGAAAAAATTCTTTTGGTTGAGTAATCATTTTGAAGATTTTTCTCCATTTTTTATTCAATAGAATAAACACTGGGAATGCCTCACATTCTAATATGATTGAACAACGAGGGTACAGAAAAAGTACGCAAAGTGAACTGGAGTGCTTCCTCATTGATTACGTTTCAGGAAGCAGAAAGAAGTGGAATGAGGATCTATCCATCTATCTGAACTGTTTGTAATGAAAAGTCGGAAAATACTCAAAGGAAACTTTTGCATGCATGAAATACTTGACATCATTACTGACGCTCGGAATAGTCGTTTTTCTGTGCTAATTTACGAACAAATGCAAATATGCATGTTTTTTTCAATGAGCTCATACTAAAAAAGTGGTATTCATGAGAGATGCCTCTCGATCAGTCTTCATGGAGTCTTAAGTCAAGTCGGGTAGAAATTTAANAAAAGGGCAATCCCATGTCCTATAATTCAAAACCACTTATTTTTGCTTTATTACTCGCCTCGTGTATGCACGCTGATGTAGGTAAATTGTGCAATTTCGAAGTGTAAGAGTTCGCAGCGAATTTGTGCAAATATTTTTTTGGATGAATGTGCTAAGCACAAGAACCACAACCTCAAAAGTAGAAATTGCTCTATTGCTTCGTTGTATTTTAGCATAATGTAGGAATTAGCTAGATGATTTATTACCATCCCATCCCTTTGTTCATACAAACTTATGACTTCTCCTTGGGACGGTGATTTTCAGCTGGGAAGACGGGTTTTTTGTTTGACGCATTATTTCCCTTCCCAATTGATAGTTCTTTTTTATGATGGGTTTGCAAGGGAATAGTAGGTATAGTAGATCCCCATAAAATTCATAAATGCAAAACATTTAACGCTGTTAAATGGCGCTGAGGATCCATTGAGAATTTGAATGTCAAATATTATGGATGCGTATTTCATGAAGACTTGCCTTCACTCGGGCAATTCCGTTTTTTGTGTGTTATTACTGAAATGTTGATGACCCTGCTGAGATAAGAATCATCATCTTACAGCAGACGGTACTACTCGACATCACAGAGAACGATCAACATTTCAACGCATCATCGCAATGGCAAACCTTCACGTTTTTCAGTTAGGCTAGGCATTGTACAGTATTCTAAATGCAAATGTAAACTCTAATTGTCCTCTAAGGGTTAGGATGTTCACTGTCAGGCACATGTGCTGACGGTTGCACGCATATTGAAGGGTGGGCCATGACAGGGTCGGGACGTTGTTCCATCTTTTTTTTAAAGGCTTCGCACACCATTTGCATTTTTACAATCGATGTTGCCCATACATTGAACACGCATGTTTTTCAGTGTGAAATTGACTCAACTGAATATCTGTATGTATTTGCCTGAAGGGAAGTCATATCCGCATCCATCCCTCAATTTTTTATGATAATGATGAAAACTTTTGATGAACAAGTGAATCTAATCGTTGCTGAGCTCAAATCTCTTCCCGAATAAAAAGGATCTCTGGCTGTGCCAATCCAAGCTGGGCTGGGGGAATGATTTCGTTTCGTGGAGAATGAAGTCATGAGCAACAATACAAGATCCATTATGATTGTCACACACAAACGTACAATGAGATTTCTGTGGATTTGGCCAGTGCTGATGCTGCAACATTGAACTTGCGTCTTGTCGTGCGCTCACTGGGACCTTTTTTAGTGTGAGTATTGACTCGAACATAATTCACATTTTACGGCGTTCACGACTTCTATTGTTTTCAGACTGATGGTTGCTTGCTTTTGCTCGGAGGAGGAGGATGTTTCCGTCGTGATACTGTCCCAGCGTTATCATTCTCCCTTCAATCTCAGCAAAAGCATCAGAGCCAGTCTTTTTGTCGGATGTTGCTGAATCCTCTTCTGGAATGGATGGATTGTCATTCTCCATTCCTCATGGTTCTGCTACATTGAACTTAATTGCGATTCAAGGATTAAGACAAACTTTGCGCTACAGGATAAATTAAATGAAATTGTAAGCAGGTTCTTTACGCTTAGCACAAAGTTGACTTCTTAATTGTGGAAGATGCTCTCCGACAAATTGGTAGCTTTTTGAATCAGTTAAGTTTGTGCATCAAAAATTGCTTTCAGATTTCGCCAAACACAACATTCACGCACTCCTTCTTGTTCCCTTCGAAAAATTTACGATTAAATTTATGACTAAAGCTAACTATATCATGACTATCATGAGTAGTTTTTGAGAGTTTGAGCGAGCATTGATCTCGTTCCTAGCATCAAATTTACCACATGCGGGCTTTGCAGCGAATGCAATAATATATTTTATCTCCGATTGAGTGAGTGCCTCTGGCGGATTTCGTATCACCAGCTTTTACACTGTAATTTTTTATGATCAAAGCAGCGGTAAATTTTCCCTGATTTCTCCCTATCTTCACGAGAAAATACACACACATACTTATATATATTCAAAAGCACAAATAGTTCGTAAGAACAAAAAGGGCATTTTCCTTACTGCTGCATGTTCCTATCAGTAAGCGCTGAATTGTGAAGATTCCATAGGGCGTTCTTAAATCTAAAATTACTCCACTTTCAGAGTTCCAAACATCCAATCACATGAGGACATAACTGTAGCCAAAACTTTTCCATTGTCTACAAATGTAGACAATTGAAAGTCGATTCCCTTCCTCCTAGAGTGCGTATCCATTCAAACCTTTTTTTTAATCTCATTGAAAAGGAAAAGATCCATTTTCAAGGGATAAGATCAGGAGATTATCATTATCAGCAAGTACCATACTGTCTATTAATGACTCCTATTTAGAGAAAAGGGGACACACATATAGAGGAAAGACCCCAAACAGTAAAATGCTGATTGCCAAAGTTCCCCCCCCCAAAAAAACTTGTTTAGGGACATTATGGGAAAATTATGCTGACCATACATAGACTTGGTTCGGTGGGGACCAAGTCCAAATCACTTTTGCTGACCATATTACACGGAGGAAGGGAGGATGCAAAATAATACGTTGACTATATTTATCCCATTCCTGGATCTGCGTAAAAGGCATGCCTTACTATCCTTATCAGAATATGTTAGATTTGAACATGCTAATATATCAAAACGTTATAAGTAAGTTACTACAACATTCAATCCAAATCCCTAATGATTGGTCGATAAGGGCGCACATCCATTTAGTTGACGTTAGTTTGAAATGCGGCGGTCCGTAATCATCTTCGGTATCAGCGTGAGGAATTATGGTCATTATCATACCATGAAAAAAATGCGTGTCGGATTCTCTCGGGGATCGCATAATTATGGGACCATTATCTACAAACTCGGTCTAACAATGGGCGACTCAGTAGGTCCCTTGGATTCTATCATTTGTGAAGAAATACAAGCAACACGTCCGACTCGATAAAATTCTTTTCTATTATTTCATATGTTTTCAACGCGGCAAAGCGGAAAACAGAAATAGTGTGCGTTGTCAAAAGTGAATGACGATGAAAAATGCACTGACAAAGGGTCATTAGACCTTGCGAAATTTTTTTCCGTGAGATGGTCAGACAACGAACATAGTTTTCTACGTCAGTTCCTCAAGCAAAAGAATGAGAATCTTTTTATTGCTAACTCACAATTTGAATACCTTTCTTCACAGGATGGACATTTAGCACCATCATAAGCGCAACGATTCCCATTCTTGACGGGATGGGACGCATAACAATAATCGTCCGTGAGTAGTGAATGTACTGTTCTGTTCGGCGTGGCGTCTTGAAAATCGACATTATTGAAATTCTCGAGTTCATCTTTTCAAATAGTATAAAAGCTTGGCGAGAAAGCCTGAAATTGTTTTCTCTATGGTTCATGTTCATCCTGTATTTGGCTTGATGGAGTCGCGATGAAATTACTAGATTCTGATAAATGAAGCCTGGCTCCGAAAAAATTTAGTAGTTAGTGGGTGATGGGTATATTCCGGACTGCGTGATATAATGTTCCGCAAATCTGACATTGAGTAATGATTTGACATGCTTATTATTGCACGTTCTCCCGCGATTAATGCTCTCCCTGACACTTTCAATTAAATAATGGATGTAGGACTGTTCATTTTCCGCTTTTATTATGAGGCCAACGAAACTTCAAGCCAGTTTTGAAATTGTACATAAGCAAGAGTATAAAATTGCAAGCAGAGTCCGTCGATCAAGGAGTAAAAATGAATGGCATCTGAAAAAAACTTCGTTTCATGAAGGGTAGTACTTGAATTTCATGGTATCCCTAACAATGAAAGAGTAATTGAAATTTTTAGTGCGTTTCTTGCTTAGGTATAGAGTTTCATGCTTTCCGGTCGGGCCCACTTGACCGACTCCTTAGCTGATTTTTTGTGCGTCACTAACGAATGATTCACCGTAGAGCAAGTGCCACCTTGTCTACCTGGTTTTAAAAAAGTGTTCATCATTCTTTCCACAAGTCGGACTATTCACTACCATTAACTTCATTTTCACTTTATATCTCTGTCTCTGATAAGGGAGTTAACGAATGTCAAACACTAGTACAAAATTCGAGTTCTTAAACCTGACAAATGAATGGTGGCAGATCTGAAATGTAACCAACTCACGCTCACACCCAAGGCGCAGTGCAGGTGCAATTGTGTGTGATAGTTTTCTCCCGTAAAAAATAGATGAGCAGGTTTTTGTTTACAGGTTTTTTATTTGTGAGCCAAACTCAAAGGAATGTGAAAAGATGCAGGGTCTCCTTAGCCAATCATTAGAAGCTGAGGCTAGTATTCCTCTTTCTAATTTTTTCGAGAGCATCACGTAAAGTGCAAAAACAGTTAAGATAAGCCTGAGAGAAATGAATCGAATTCCTGATTCACTGACTTAGAAGATGCGGGTCTAGAAGAAAAATGCTTATTTTGCAAGTAGTCGTATCAAATCAGCAAGCCAACCCTCAATCAGTTAGCCCTCGTATCGCTCCACCACTAATACCAATTTTCACGAATGAATTATGAATTCATGTCTTATAAATTTCGCAAATTTATATGCTCTTGCGAAGATTTGGTTTAAATAAATGAACCGCAACGAATGTGGTTGGTCATGAAAACCGTTTTTGATTTGAAAAAAACTGATGGTGGTAAAAAGATATGGCTAACTAGTCGTGATCATCATTCCAGTTTTATGCGAATTGTTTAGGTACATTTATTTTTTGATGTGCTTTTTACGAGCTTTATGCAAACGATGTTTGAAATTAAGAAGCATATTGATTTGTGCTAGTATGGATTTCACAAATCTACTTATGTCGCATCGATTCCTTCATTCTTTTGTGATCTGAAAATCAGATCTGCTCAAATCGAATTCACCTCATTTGAATAATAAATTGAGCATTGACTATAATGAATCGCAATGCGGCTCAGCCAGCGCATCTGTAATGCAACACGAGAAAGATATCTAGAGAAAAAAAGTAACGATCTAGTAGAAGAAAACGATAATGATGATCAAGAATTTTGCTCGCTGCATGAGTCTTTGACTGATTGCAATAAACGGGAAAAGATAGATTCCTTGATTTTCTTAGCTTTACGTTTATTGGATTTTTTTTGGCGTAGGTTACAAAAGTCAAACGCGATCGAGTGAATAAGAAAATGAAGGGTGGTAAAAGTAAAAGAATCGTTCGAAACAAAGTTTTATAGATTGCGGATCAAACGGTAGATTCAATCACCATCACGAGAGCCCAGCCACTACCTCAAATGAAGTTCGCTTCTCCGATTCGTTGACTTTCGTGAAGACGGTAAATGAGCCGAGACCTGAATTGACTTTTCCCCGAAGAGTCCTACGGCTTTGCATTGCGTTTTTCTGAGTTTTCATGCTGGTTCCCTGATTGTCAGACGAGGGAAGTCTATATTTATATGCCTCGAACTAATAGGGGGATCGAAGTCGCAGCAAAAAAGCGCTCGTACAACAACTTGCTATGCCATATCTTTTTATTTAGTTCATTACCTCCCTGAGCCGAAGGAGGTGGAGAAGTGAAGTTAAGGAAAAGTTTGTTTCGTTCTCGATGGTTTTGTTCTCTCTCTCTCTCTTCTGCAATAAAACACTCTCAGGTGAGCGCTGTTGTAAGCAAACAAAGCGAACAAGAGAAAACGTTATCATTATTACTTTTTCAGGAGGTCCGTAATATTTTGATTATGCTGAGCAAACATGCGATATTATTATTATGTACTTGAGACAAAATGAAAATCGATAGTTGGCTGGCAAGACAAGACCAAAGATTTGTCTTGGCAGTTTGTTTGAAAAGAAAATCCAGCATTTGGGCAATAAAACGCTTTGTACAGAGTTATATTCGAGCCCTGGTCTTCGTAAATAGAGAGTGGATAAAAACTCAATGTCTATGAGATAATCTTAAAACGATCTAACTTTGTTCTAAAGCAACGAAGTGATTTCGCGAACGCACGTACCATCATCATCCTATTTATGAGAAAAACTTTCCATCCAAAGAGGAAAATGGATATGACGATAGGAATATACGTATGAGACTAAATCATGCATTGTTCGCCTGAAATGAGTTTCTTCTTCTTTTTGTCTTACCATCAGAATTAGAGTTATTAGAATTTCTTTTGTTGAAAAATACAGCGATAGCTTATGAAATCTACTACTGTTGTTGGTTAGAGCGAATTCTGAGACACACAAATACGCTTCAATTATTTTTTCCTCTGAGATTTAGTTTCGGACGCCTGGAATACTTTTGGGAACGTCGTTTCAAGCTCTTAATTTTAAAAAACAATTTGTCCTAATTCTACAGAGATAGCATTGGACAGGGTAGGCAGTTCCCATTCTAGCATATACATAAAGTATTCAGGGTGCAGCTCAAAATTGTTTTTGGGATACATTTTGGCCACAAATTACTTTTTCACGTAAAACAAAACCGATGAAAATGCAAATCATTTTTGTTTAAAAAATCTTTCAAACTTGTTATGATGTCGTGATATTTCATCACGAGTTGATGTCCGCTGATCTGTTGGTCCCACTACTTCTTTTCACACCTTCAAGTCGTAAGTACACCTTAGGAACACCTACTTTACGTTTAGGTGTTGTCGTAACGGTAAAAAGTATGACGATAAACTTGGTTTTAAATGGAGTGATGGTAAATAGAAGTCGTCCTATCCGAATGAGAAGAATGTTTTTTTGAAGAGAGCTTTCATCAGCGCCATCATCTAGATGTGGTTAAGATTGAATTACTAGTGAAATCATCTTTCGTAACACAGCGATGACGCAACGACGTAACAAGAATTGGGTGATTGAAAGAAACAAAGGAATATGAGGTGATTGAGATGACCATTACGAGCAATCAAACACATTTTTGCTCATTGCAGGTAAAAACGAAGCCTCAATTTTTGATTAGCATCAAGAGAGACATCGTGCATCTTCAAGTCTCTGATTTTTTCCATTATGCGTCCCTGTTTTAGCCTAAAGCGAGTGGGAAAATCGCTGATTTGAAAGAACTATTTACAAATAAAAAATGAATTGAATTTTATAGCGGTGATCCCTTGTCGCTGCTCGTATTAAAGAAACCAACAATTGCGTATATAAAATTACAAGCCGCTAACGGTCTAAAACTTTATGTCGATTTTGAATTCCGGTTTGAAATGGTTTGGGAGGATTTGGAATTGAAAGCCCTATTCAGTCTAATCAATTAAAATGAACGCACTTTGGCTGCAACAAAGGAGAGTGTCAAATGAGTCATGCCGTGAAAGTATCTTTCGGATGGAAGTGCCATTGTCAAAATTAATGCGACCGTTGCCCTTCTGCCAGTCTGCCTCGCTTCCTCACCAGCAGCAGCATGATTCTAGCAGGAGTAATGTAAATGTCATTAACGTTTCTGTTATTTCACGCTGGAAAAGTTTCCCGTCGTGTTTGATCCACATATTTAAAGATTCCGGATCTGCTTGAGCACCCCTTCATTCCCTACACCTGACTCTAGGTATCTTCGGCAATGTCATGATCATGACTTCTAGAAAGATGTTGCGTGGAGAGAAGAGACCGTCTAGAATTGTCCTTATGAGTTCAACAAAGGAGAAAAACGGCGAGACTGATGTGAAAAATATTAGTTTGCGGATGTTGGCACTTTCGGGGCACAAACTTTTTTACTTCCAAATTCCACATTCCCTCGTCGGGTTTGCATCTCGTGTGCGTCAGTCCTGCTGGCGGGTCTCGCTTTTGATGGTGGAGTAAAAAGTTAAATATGGTCATACATATGGAAATGAAAAACTCTTTGAATTTTATGTACACAAACGAAATTCAGCCGGTCCACAATTTCCGAAAGAGGCCTACTCGGGGTTTTATGTTTATTTGTATGAATTCCACATAAACTTCAAGTAAGACTCGGAGAGGAACGAGAAAGTTATTTATTACTTGCCTACAAATACCTTCCAGCAAAAATTCGGTAGTAAACTTTTAAAAAACTTTGTGAAATACATTTCCATCCAATTTTCAAAAATGAAATGGCAATGTCATTGTGAAACTTATATAATAAAATGAAATGTTTTGCTAAAAAACAGACTACAAATTTTTCCCTAGAAAACTGCCACATCAAAGCAAAACTCATGATGAAGTAAGCACGTTTCAATAATACTTTTGCCCGGAAATTCTTTTCTGGAATAGGGAACTCCAGGCAAACAAATGCGATTGGATTCTTGAATTTCAAGATTTTATACGTGGGGTAAGAGGAAGCATCGCGTGAGTGAATATTTTGTGGTGGGTACATAGCATGCACGATAAATAAAACGCGTATAATAAAACTGACCATTTTTAATAGATGGAATGCTTTCTCAAAATGCGTATCGCACACGCTATTTTAAATTAAAACTGGATTGTTGAACCCGACAAAATACTGAGTGAGTGAGTGAGTGAGATTCCATGAATTTTTAAATGTCAAACCGAACCAATTAAATGAAAGCAGTAGTTAAACCCAGGAAAGGCTTTAACGAATTCCACAAACAATGCAACACGATTTTGTAATGCAACCGGTTTATTTTATAAATGAATTGGGTATGCAACGGGATTAAAAATGCAGTCTCGTGCCTCCAGTTTTCTCGGTATCTTCTTCCTTCCTCCGCATTTAATGAGTATGACCAAGCCTGCACTCTATGGAAAAACAACTGA
>JAHZNH010001924.1:0-25477 GCA_027744355.1 Tyrannoseira gladiata | reverse complement strand
GCCAATAATTAAAGCGATCATTCTCAAGAGAGAGATTAGGAATCTCCTTTTTTTA
Organism: Tyrannoseira gladiata; assembly: GCA_027744355.1. Classification (NCBI taxonomy): domain Eukaryota; kingdom Metazoa; phylum Arthropoda; class Collembola; order Entomobryomorpha; family Entomobryidae; genus Tyrannoseira; species Tyrannoseira gladiata. Next base: position 25,422 of record JAHZNH010001924.1, on the reverse strand, counting down.
AAAAATCGGATAATCTAAACTAATTTGACATATGTGAAGTTCATGAAATCCCTTCTGCACGGTAATAACGATACAAGTGTCGGTTACTCTGAAGTAGCCGAAAAAGGGCATCCTCCTGACAGAGATAATTTGTCAAGAAAAAGTGTAAATTCACTTGTACATGATTAGATCTCTGCGGCACGGAGAAGAGAGCCTTCTTTTAGAAAAAAAGAGATTAGATCCGAAATGTTTTTACGAAGTCCCTGTCTTCAGCACTTATGTATTCCACTACTTATATATTTGTATGGGTAATCTTCGACACTTACGGCCTGGTGGCTGCCGTGTAGCCCCTTCGTATCTCATTGGTGAGTACCACAACATTGCTCACTTTTGTTTTCCTCCAGAGTTTCACCTTTCACGAAGGGTGTTTTGATAAATGACTTCTGGAGAAAACAAACTTTTGAACGACGTTTTTTACTTCGAGTAGTAGCGGTGGGCTACCTACCAAGTACTCCACTGAACAAGGGATCATTCGTACTTTTAATTACTAAGTTCGATTTCGAGATTTGTTTCTAAGTTCTCGTTTTCAATGGACCTTTTCAAAAATGAGAATGACGCTTTTTTAGAGCGATTGTTAAAGTTACGAAAGCACTCTCCCTCAAAATGAAGTTAGAAAATCTTTTCAGCCCTTCCTAGAATTACTGAAGTTGGGATCTACACCTTCATTTTTTTGCTAAAGACAAAAGACAATATGCTCTCATAACTACTGTGTTGATATCAGCTGTCAATTTTTTTTTCAATTTTACTACTGACTCTGGTGTCAACGACTTTTTGAGGTGCGAGGTGCAATCCAGGGAAATGCAAGCGAGAGTCAAAGGGAGAGAGACAGTGCCGAGATGCTGATCACTATGCAACAGGTTGATGCACCCTAACTTTGAGAATTTTCTTTACTTTGTCTCCGTAAATGCTATTATGATTCTGAAAATTTGAATTGATATGATGATCTGACAATTGAGAAATTCTCGAGCAGCCGAATGCTGCGATGAAAAATCTAAATTAGATGAAGCATTGAAGAATAATAAATGTTTCGCATCTCAGCTCCAAACTTAAATGAACGAGCTGAGCTGCGAACTTACTATTGGGAGATTCTGAAATTTAATTCTAGATAACGACGCGTAATTTTACTCTACTTTTAATTTTAACTAGTTAAATTTAGAATGAGAATTAACTTAATTCGAGCAGTTAACTGAATACAAAAATAATTTCCTCACCTTGAAATGGATATCCACCAAAACAAGGTCGCATCATGGCGATATTCGTGACAGTCATCTCTGTCGTCTCCAGGGCGTCCAATGAAAGATTTAAACTTGCAACAACCACAAAAAATTTTATTCTGAGGGGAATTCCCCTTCAGTGGATCTTCTCGAATCCAGGCACTCGTATTGAGTCACTAGGGATGGGTGCCACCAACTATCTATCACCTTTGACACACATCAAGCACGTAAATAATTTCAACTGGTGAAATTTTGATCAATCCTCAAAAAATTGATTTGGACACGAATCGACACAGGGGTTATTTTAAAAAAAACTAAATGACTTTTTAATTCATTCAATATTTTTATCGTCACTCCAAATTTTCAAAGAGGTGCATTTCAATTCAATTTTTGTTCGAGGTGCGAACTGCTCTCACTCAAAATATCTTGATTCTTTCCTTCAGTGATTTCACGCCTCCCAATTCAGTAAGTAGTGAAGAATGAGGAAGCTTTTCATTCCCTCGTGACCATGTCGTCGTCGTCGTCCGTCCGTCTCTTCAATGGCAGCACTCTTGTAGGTGTGGATGCAAACTGAGAGATTACAAGGTACGACTCCTCACTATTATTTACTTGAGTTTATGATCTCCTCCGCACTCCTCTCACTCACTCAGGCTGAGGCTGGTTCACTATGAGAACTGATAAAACCCAAACAAGCTCCTCACCAAAAATACTCCCCAGTCGAGAAATGAAAAGCCCATTGAAGTTGTTCTGAGTGGGATCGGGATGGGATCATCTAGGAAACTCTCATCTATGAAAGTTCTACAATCATGATGGGGGTGAGGAGGACGAGGACTACTACTTAATACGAGTACATAAAGAGCCATTTCATTCTTCAAAAAAAGGATGCTGCTTGCGTACTATGCGTACCTACAAGCTAATGCACTTGCTTCCATGGGATAATTTGTGAGTAGGATCGGTTCTATTCCTTCGAGAGAGAGATGAGATGGATAGGAAAACAGCATTTTATTGGTGGGCTGGTTGCTCTTATCTGATCCTGATTGTGAGATAAAGTGTCATTTACAATTATTCTTACTCCCTAAAAAGTTGATTCATACTTTCATGAGTTCGTGGCACCTTACAAATTATTCTTATCGCCCCACAAAGAAAAAATTCTGCTTAATTGGTTTCCCATTTCCAAAAAAAAGTTGATTAAGAAAGGCACCAGAAAAAAAAGATTTAGAGTTCACAAGTAAAGATGCACCACCACGCTTTGGTTGAGGTGCAGCATAAACAAAGGAATTATTAGATTTTGTATGGAGTTGTCACACAGATTTCTTCCAAGATTAGGAATGCCGCTTTGAGGGTGCAAGGCAAACAAAATCTTGATTTCATGCGCGTTATTATGACAAAAATCTGTTTTGAATGGATTGGACTCATTGGATGCATGCAGAACGAATTTTGAAGTGGATTATGCATCTGCCCCCAGACAACTCCAGAGTGGATCATAGAGCTCTCCAACTAACTATTTCTCCTATCATTTGAGGAAAATATAAATCCAAAAATTTAAGGTATTGATAACAATTTACAATAGAGTAGTAATACTTAATGCAGATAAAAAGTATTTTAAAGGAAGTTATTATCATTTTGTATGCCGAAAAATCCACATTCATTCGAATTTTAAAATCCTGCACAAATATTTTTCGAATTTTATCTCGAGTCTTTGTACTTACTTAGCAGAGAGAAAATTTTGTCTCAAAGGAAATTCGAAATTGAGCATGATTCAGTCAGTGATGCAAGTTGGAGCCATCCCATCCACTCATACTAAACACTGCAGTTCATGTCTCTCGCACGGTTCATCCTCATCCTCATTCTCATCATCATCATCATCATCATCGTGTGCATTGGATTGGGATGCTTATCGCCACAGCAAAATACTTACATATTTTTTCCCTAGGGAAGAGATACCGATGATGCTTCAGTCACAGCCTCCTCCCTCATCTGCTCATGGGGAGATGCGATGGGCTTTGATGGAACAAAAGGCGGAGAGACCATCCATGAATTTCCCATTCGCAAGACAGCTCAACCCTTTTTTTATAATAATCTCTTCACTCCACAATCGCCTTCTATATTGGTGAGTGGTGTGGCGATGGTGTTGATAAAAATGCGAGTCTGTATGTTACTCACTCACTTGTAGTCTGTATCTCATTCTCTCTCTCTCTATGCGCTTGTCTCTTCGGTGAGTATTGAGTATGGTAGATTCCCTGTCTTTTTATTCTGCACAAAAAAACAACATTTTTATTCGTCATTCATTATTATTATCTCCTTGTACTTTTATATCTATTCAGTCAGTGCATGTTTGCTGTTGCGTATTTTTTCCTCACATTTCATGTAGTTTTTCCTTCGTTCCACTTTCGTTCCAACTAATTTTCTCTGATGACTGACTGACTGACTTGAAAGAAGTCGAGTCATCTTATGGTGGAGTGGATGCGCGCAAGCAAACATCCAACTCAAAATGTCTTCGATGCTCTTTTATGTGAATTATTCCCATGATATATTTATTTCCTTCGAGTTTTATTTCATCAGGAAAAAATGGAGGAAGCTTTCGTAGTCCTGGCTTTGCTGTGAGTACTTAAAGCCTATAGCTCTTATTTCGCTTGAGACATCCATATTAAAACTGGAGGATCATGAAAGTATAAAATGATTAGGGATTTTTTATGAATTTTTTTCAAAATGGTATTATCCAGTAAATCTAAGAAAGTTTTGAGATATTGCTCGTAATAAAAGTATTTTATCTGAGGTATGGAGTCATTTTTTACTTGTGTCGTGTACCAACCTAACACCGTGAATTCATGGCTGTAGGATGAGCACTGGAATTCCAGCATTTGATTAGAGCATTCAGAGTTTGGATGTGAATGTTTTGGTGAAAAATTGTTGCAAGGGTGATTTTAATTCTCGATCCCTTATGATTCCTTATTCCTGTTTGCAAGCCGTCAAGGAGAGACGAAGTCGAACTTGTTGATGTTTGCATGGTAAGAAAGTCCATGCAAAATCGTATTGTAGCTCATGCCGACTGTGACTAAATCCATTTATCACGGATGCACTCCAAATGAGCATACACGGAGAGATGAACTGTAACGCTTGTTTTCGTCCACTGTTACTTTACTTTAGATTCTCCATGAGTTTTTGTTGCACTTCATAAGTACCTTCTTCCTAAGATTGTGGCCTTAACATTGGAGGCCACATGAGACCTCTACGGTTTCTTCGGGGGCTTAAACCAACAGTATTAGCAAGGGTGCAATTAAACAAAGTAATTAAACAAAGTAATTAAATTTTTTCATATGAGTGGCTCGAAAACTGCTTTTTCTTGATTATGACAAAAATAAAGCGACCAATCAAGTTGTGAATTTGAATGGTGCCATGGTTCGGTCTAAATTTTTAATTGTTCCAATACTGTGCTCACGGAACGAGTGTCACCATATTGGATTCAGAAGGCTGAGATGGACGAAGTGTTTTCGGATTTCGAATGAACAAACCTTTTTCTCAAAAATGAAGTTGACTTTGCCAATGGTTACCTGGCGATGGTGGTGGGGGAATCAGAAAACTGAGGTTGATTTTTTATCATTTCATATTCTTTATTCATATAACAATAAAGTATATATCCATCGTTCAAAACATGATCATATAAAATAGTCGACCACCACCACAAGTTTCGACCGCCTTCAAGTTCTTTATATTCCAAGGCTCAAACTAACTGAAGGCACAATTCTTTCGTGTTTGTTTAAGCACTCCTACCTCTGTAGGTATTTTGACAGGGTCATATTGTTGATGGGGAAGTGTTGAATTTTAATGTGTCTCACTCAAGTAAAGTCATAATACTCCGAGAGGTAAGGATTTGAGTTCTAGCATCGATCGAACTGCATGTGTAGGGAAAACATTGTTCATAAATTCGTGGAATCAGTAGTTCAGAACATAACCACAGAATTCACGGCGACAACTCAAAAAATATCTATTGTTGCTGCTGGTGCGTAAAAGCATGAAATGTGTTTTGTCATGGATTTTCTCATGGTATAAAAAATTATATTTTTGAAGGTAAGAAAAGGACGCGCTAAGTAAATGTCTTGGGATGTATACATGTGAGCAGTGCAGCTAAATACATACTTTCTTTAAATCTACTCGTTCATGAACTGAACACACCAGTAAGCTTCAGAACATGAAGGAAATTTTGATGAAAAAATTTCGCAACGCAGAGTTTCACACGGGTGCGGTAAGACAATGTGAACAGTTTAAAAAAATTTAATATATACTTGAATAGTTGGGCTTGTAGTAAATTTTGAAGAGTAGTGCGCTCCTCTTTCCCAAATTCTGTAGCAGTTTTTTTTATTATACAACGCTAAATGAATATGAAACTCCTTCTCGTATTGTAGTGAACTGCAAATGAATTTGACTCAATAATTACAACTTTTATCTTCTATTAATTTTTGGTCTTGTTGGATCCTTGTTCCGACATAATTAAACCCATTTACCTTCTGTTAGCAAGGTTGACGTTCTGGATTCTTCTTCTGAAGGCGGGAAGTAGCGATTTTAAACTTTTTCGTAATACCTCGTTGTAAATCTGTTAAAAACCGTTTCTGAAATTGTATGACTAACAGTTTTATTGTCTTTTAAAACTCGTATTGCTTCTATTTTTCCTTAGAAATTGATGTAAATAATCTATCATCTTCCGTCCGTCAGAGGTGGAAGGAGTCCCCCGCCGCGCAGAAAGTCACCGACTCCATATGTGGGTCCTCTTCAGTTTTAATACAGTTTCCAAAAACATTATTCATCTCATCTATTTCAAACGCTCTCTGAAGCCTCCTCAGTTTCCTAACTCTGCTCAAACCGGCCAAAAACAGAATGTAGTAGCGGTACAGTTGTGGATTTCCACAAATGAGAATTTCTTGCCGCGACCGCAGACAAAAACGCGTCCTTTGTGTTTTTTGTAATGTCGGAGCAAAAACTGAAAAATGGATAATTTTACAGGGTAGTCAACACTTGTTCTTCATACGGCTTTACCTCACATGCCGAAACAAAGAAGACTCATTTTTCAATTTCGCCTCCAAACAGAATACGATTAGGTTTGACTTGTGCATCGATTCCAATCAGAGATTTTCCCCAAAATAATTATACAACCTAGTATCAAATTTTTCTAGTAAAAATGTCAGTGGGCAAGAATTTTTACCTTTCGCATTGTTTCTGATTCTAATCCAGAATTAATTAGCATCCTCAAACTTCTCCCGAGTGTCATTTTGAGTTACCACTCATAATTCAATCCCCGTAGGAGTAGCCCTACCCGTCATAATATTGCCCGATTTTGATGAGCTCATTGAGACAAATCGACTAGTAGTCCGCCTCCCGAAGATTAAAACTCTTTTTTTCTCGGTCCATCATCCACTTGGTCTCGTAAGACGATTTGATGATTGCCATTAAGATCGACATTACTATGATTATCACTTCTCTTTTCTCATGATGCGTTTTAATCCAGGACTGGTTCTTTTTTCAGTTTCCGTCAGAAAAAGGGAGGTGTGATGAGGAGATTGATGTGTAAAGATTGTAGAGCACAAAGAGGAAGAAGAACACAGAACATAATCAGTAATAATCCTTAATAACAACACCATCAAAATGTGGAAGGGAAAGGACAAGATAAATGAATTCACTTTGTGTGGTTTCCAGTGTTCGGTTCTTTTGAGGGAAATCATACCCAATTTCTCATTTTTCCCTACGATTCCCACCTCCAAATTAGCTTTCCGACGCCCCTCTGACTTTCAAGAATAAAAAAATACACCAGTTCATCCCCCATTATTCTCGTGTCTTCTCCTGAAAACACTCCACATTATATAGCATTATCCATCACCGAAAGAGCAGGAGATTAGAGGAGAAAATGGGCAATGGGAAAACAAGTTCTTTTGTGCGATCACTCACTCACTCACTCTCTGATGTGATGTTTTCCTGAAAATGTTTGGAGGATTAGTTATTATTGTTGTGCCATTGTGGAGTGCTTTAATAATAATTCGGTGTCCTTACATCCAACCCTCTCTTAATTTCACCGGCCTTTACCTAAATTGAACTTGTTGCTTTAGCACTACTGTATTAATGAAAACTGACTTTTTTATGACAGCCAGATGATCTTTCCCTAACACGTAATCATTTTCTTTGCTCTTATTCACTTCAAGCTATGAGCTCCAATTCCAGTGACTTGAAGTAATGCAACTGGAATTGAGTGGTGGTCAATAATACAATTCTTCTTGCTAAAGAGCTCTCTTCCTCTGCTGGAGTTACTACCTAGCCATCGTCAAAATTGTTAATATCCTTTTGAAAATCATACGCCGTTTTGGATACAGATCATTTCTAATAACTGCAATCAATTTTTTATCCGATTGCACTCGTTAAAATTCTTTGCGATTCATTCCTCTTTCAACAATGCAAAGTTTTTCCTAATGTAAAAATTAAGAATAGTATGCAATAAGTTACTTGATCCTTCCAATCAAAATAATAATAAAAGATGAAAAATTCTATTCCAGACATTTCTTGATACTGCTCGCTATCCAGCAACAATCGGATAATACGGACACTTGCAAGTGTTAATAAATGCACTATAAAAACCACGTAGGAAGACACCAGCCGTGTCTCATTGAAACTTTGAGAAAATGGATGAATCAACTTCTCTCTATTTACTGACATGATGACATTGTTTCGCTCTGACAAAGAAATGAAATGTTCCTTGGGGTATTTCTTCAATTGCATCTTTTTATTCTATTTCGAGGATTTCGATTCAAAAAAGTGTTTCCATGCTGTGCTCTACACAAACATCTTACAAACAGCAAGAAATTAGGTACAGGGGATACAAACTATATATCATCATTTGGATTCGGAGGAGTTTGGATTTGAAGTGTGAATGAATAAGTAAAGAGCAACTAAATAAAGTAAGAGTGAACTGCTCTCCACAACAATGAAGATGATCCACAAATCCAATCCCAATCCACAATAGTACACAATCAATTCGTTCGAATTAAACGGGTAACAAGAGGAGTAGAACAGTAGCAAAAATTCGTATTGTCTGAGAAAAATCCCATCGTCATGATTTCACTTCGAACGAATCATCATGGAATGACAATGACATTACAAAATTCCTTTAAAAACGCTTCGTGTCTTGTCATTCATTCGTTCATTCATTTCCCTCGCATTCCTGTCGTGGGGAGGAGGAAGGTGCTCCAGAAAACACTTGGATTGTTTCTATTCTCACCTCCACTCTCCATGAACTTCAGTCAATTATTCAGTGGGACCCCGATGGGAATTTCTGAATGAAGGTGTGCATTAAATACGCTCCTCCTAAATAGAAGGTAACAATGAGAGGCACCTAAATATGTAGCCCAGGTTGGATGATAACGACATTCATCCGAATGCGATTGCCATTGGGGAATTCTCCAGCATTTCGATTTGAATTATTTTAAGTTAAGTACTTACTTTTAGTTACTCGCACTTCCTTAAGCTTGGAATTCGAATAGAACGAAGAAATATTCGGGGTAATTTTGCACTCTCATGTTTCTCCCCCGCCATCAAAATGAAATTAAGCGTGCCTTTGTTGTGTAATCATAATCACGTGGGTAATCAATCCGATTCGTGGTCATTCGTCACAACGACTCGACTAACATGGGAGAAAAATAGGCGAGTCCGTTCTCCCTAAATATGGCAAAACATATTAATGTCTTGGTTTAATCCACCTGGAAAACCTCTAAAGTGGGAGTGAAATCATGGGATCATTCTAATTACTTTTCTTCCCACCTGCACTTTATTTATGTCAAATGGATTTGGCATAGGTGTTCTCACTCACTCCACGTAGAGTCAGTACATTGCATTCATACCATCTAATCTGCTTTTCCCCGGTCCTGTATCATCCCTCCTTTTGTATTTGAGGTAGAGCAAGTGGCTTCCCAAAATCTAAAAAAATGTTTATGGTTTATTTGAAGCGCTTGTTTTTCCCTTCAAACCAATTTCTAGGGTCCAATCATAATGACAAGCGTACTACACAGCGAAAAATCCTGATACATACGGACCAGAATCACGAATCACCGAAACAGTTTTACCTTGTATCCTCCGAGGAAAAACACAAATGGTGATATGATATGAAGAGGATGATCATGATGGATTATGAGAGTGCATTTTGCACTCTCCTTTTTTATGCCTGGGATGAGGAACATTTTCAGCCTGATTTTGTAATTAGTGATGGCTTAAAATCCAAGATGCTACTGGATTTCCCTGAACCAATTATGACCACAATATAAAATAGCTTCTCTTGGGCCGCGGTTTATTATGAAGATCATCTTTTGGTGATTATTGCAGCCCGTGAAAAATAAATGCTCCCTTTGATCATCTTTTTTAGAGAATGACGCTCCACTTCTTTTCCTAAAACACAGATGCTGTGCGAGAGAAATGATAAAGTTCTTTATTCGTCCCGGGGGAAGGGTGGAAAATAATAATAATAATGAAATGGAAGCCGAGAAAAATATGACGTTACTTACTTCTGTGTGAGAATCTACTGTAAACAATGAATTCCGATACGTAGTACTTACATATGTATGTATCTATTTCCCTGATGTTGGTACGCACACAAGGGCAATTGTTAATTTTTGGAGTGGTGGGGATTAAAAGGAAGGATCCTACATCCGTTCTTTTCATTTTCATGAATGAAAGGTAAGACTGAAGAAAGGGTGAGGGAGTTTGGATGATGCTCGTTTCGATATTCAGTCAGTTTCGAAAAAAATACAAACTGATTGGATGGCATTTGGAGTTGTATGTGAATTGATGATGATGATGATGGTGTGAAGATCACTAACTACGGGAAAATGAGAACTGAATGAAAAGTAAAGTGAACGAAGAAGATGCTTCATTGTCTTGTGCTTTGTTTTGTTCTCTGGGAAGAAAGGCAATAAAACAATGGACTTGTACTTTCAGGAGGGGATCCCACTCATTAAAAAAGGGATGCCTGAGATGTCTTTTCTGTGATAATTACACGGACTAAGGAATCGTCACCCACTGAGAGCTAAGTGCTTCTTAAGTTGTTCGCCGGGAAAGCTGAATGAATATGGAGGGGGAGATGTTTCCTGGCCTGCGGTGAGGGAAGAAATCATGGTGGAAATCACTCCCGCACAATTTCCGATTTCTCAATGAAATCAAGGCCCAAACGTAGCTTTGTGGAGTCTGGCCCATGAGTGATACTCAAACTCAACCCTTTGAGGATGGTTGATTAATGGATTCGATGCCGAAGTCAATAAGTATATCGAAAATTAGCTTAAACCTTTCAATTTGACCTGGAGTGGCTTGAAGGTATTGCAGAATAACTTAAACTGGGGATTTCAAGTTGCCCCAAACATGACCAGATCGAAGTTTTTCACGAAAAAAAGGTTCTTATGTGCGCATTTTCTGAGATGTCATTCCCCAATATAGGTACGCGAATGGAGTATGTGACGTGACCAATAAGTATTCACAACCTTTGAGCAAAAAATTATGTTAGTTTGAGAAGCTACTACTAGTTCGACCGTGTCGGTGTGGACCATCCGTGACAAATCAAATTCTAGTGATAATTGTTAAACGCTATTGTTATACAATGGAGGCTCTGATTCTAAATTTTTCGAGCGTTTTGATTCAACGAGTATGTAGGACATTTTGTCAGTCTTTCAGAAAAATAATGTGAGCAGGACTCCTCACACACGTACGCCATGCCTACTCTACTAGTGCCTGTGATCTGCCTACACATTTGGACTATCTACTTACATATGTGCGGTACGATGACAAGTTGATGAAAAAATGCTTAGGCTCAGGATTTAATGATAAAAAATTCCCGAATTCATTATTTGTTTCAAATTTATTTCAAAGGATGTAGAAAATGCATGTTTATTGTTACATGAAACCCTTTACTCTTGCCGAAAGACATTCCAGCCCAAGTCAACCCTGCCTCCTCGAATCTGAAAAATACTTACCCCACAACTCTTTCATTTCACTCTGTGAATGCTTCAAAGAAGCTACAATAATAATAATTACTTGTAAGGTTGCTCTCCGTCCTCGGAGACGGCCAGACTCCTACGCATTTGAAAAGGGTATGTTGTTGACTCATGACTTGTGTTTCAAAACACATATTTTTCATGTTTTACAAATTGGGGACCGCACTTTCAGAAGGGTAACACGTGTGTCGCTTTCTGATGATGAAGATCATGTTCATTCTGGCTGTGAGAGAGGGAGAGGAGATTGTTTGTCCTTCCCTGAGGAACTCACCAGAATTAGTCGAGCTTATCACAATTTTTCCCTAAAAATAATTCATCTGCCGTCAGTACATTCCTCAAAAAGAAGGAAAAAAACACCTAGCGTCATGCTGTCTGGTTTGTTTGTTTTTGAGGTCGAGTTAGAAGAGGTTTCGGAAACACGATTTTGGGACATGAAATTCATAATTCATAAATATTTTGGAAAAGTTATTCCAGCTTCGAGACCCACTAAAGGCATTTGAGAATCTGGTGCAGTACAGGAAGAAATGTAAATGAGTTTTTCCACCTCCATCATGTATCAAGGGAAATGAGACGCATTCTTTTCAGTAGCACGTAACCCGACGGCAGATTTCAGTATTCGGGAAACCCCTAAATACTCCGGCATAAGTAAGCATCCACTGAAAAGCTGTAAAAAGTACTTATACTTACCACGTCCTTTTCCTTGGAATTTAGCTGGTTTGAGGAAATCATCATGGGGCAACGTAAGACTAGCAATAAAACAATGAACTTTAATAAAAAAACCGTGGAAAGGTACGACTCTGTACTTTCCTTGAGCAATTTAAATATCTAAGAATACTTACAATGTCTCACACCATACTTAATCAACTAATAATTAAAATGATGTAATCACGTTTCAGACTGCAATTAAAATCTTAGTGAGATGAGCACATTGAAATTAGGAATGGCCCCAGAATCAGTGTACATACGTACTCCAAATATAGGTTGATGGCACCTCCGTTACACTTCATCATTTGGTCACACCTGCCACCAAATTATTATTATTTTTTGGGAAATGAAAACGAATTTGTTCCCTGAACAATTTTTTATGTAATATTCCCGTCTCGAGTGATTTCTTCGAGTTCGCCATGGTGCAATGATGAACATTTCATTATTTATTCTTACGCGTCTTTAGAAAAACAAAAATTAGTATCGTAATTATGGATAATGAGGCTGGTGCCACTAGTCTTGAGCCCATCAGGACGACGATGATGATGTGCGGTGTTTCCCTTGAGTGATCTGATTTCTTCTCACAGGCATGGAAAAGAAATAAATAGATATTATTCATCCAGCTTTTATATCCCCAAGAAAATATAATCTTCCGCAGAGTTGGTCGATTACGTATTCCAGTTTTCCATAATCGGGAGATCTTTTCGATATAGCTCGCTGGCCTGTATGAAAGGAACAACAATAGGGAGGACAAAGCCAATCTCCATCCCCCACTTCCTATCATGTCGTCGTCGTGTTAAAATTCGTCGCACTTTAATTCAACTTTGTTTTTGTGTTTGTGCTCCTCCATGCCTCAGCTCTGGAGACTGTGTAATTGCGGCGGATGGGAAATAATAATAGTAATGAATAAGTCTGTGTGTCGGACTCCAAAATAAAATCCGCCTCTAGAGGCTGCTGATGCGGGGATCTAATTTTTATATTAAAAACGGATTTCAAACTCATTTCAGCTTTCTGATATTAACTTTCATTGGATACGCATGATCTACGCACATTAATTGCACTCGGACTACGGCAGCAGCACGATATATGTAATTTTCTTTGAAAAAAAAAGAAAGTAATGTAATAATGAGATGCGATGGTGATGATGATGACGAAAACAGATAACGTCTTGCAGACGATGAGTACTTATTGCGTGTTCTAGTGACGTTTCACTGTCGGGAAAAAATGCACGCACATCGCGTCGAATCGCTGATAAATGTCGAAAAAATATATAGCTCTAGTTGCAGCGTCTGGGACAGACCCATGTTTCACTCTCTCTGTCTTTTGTTACGTAAAGGTGGATGATATTTCTCAGACAATGTAATTAAGTAGTTGTAGACAATGTTGCAAAAAGAATATGGACAAGGAAACTAATTATTTTCAAATAATAAATATTCTCGATTACATTGTTTTACAATCGAAGCCAATTATATTAAACCTAATCGAAATTTTATCCACCCGTATCAATAATAGCAATACCACCATGAGAAAAAAAGTTTATTCCTATGAACTTTGAAGCAGAAATGCCAGGATTTGCGTAATACATATATAAGTGCTCTAATTGCCCAAAATTTGTATAAAAGTCAACTTGTGGGTTTGATATATAGTTTGGAATTCTGTTATGGTATCACTAGAGGTCGAGTATTTTTTATGTCACCACAAGTTCTCCGCAGTTTCAGCTATATTTCAGGTAAGGAGTCATCATACCAAAAGATAGGCAAACACTGCGTCAAAAAGGGTGCGTATAGTGTGGATGCAGTTTAGAAGCAGCATTCTCACTTGCCATCATCTCGGCTCTCGAGTGAAATTCGACTTCAAAACCCACACGAAGGAACGCCGCCAAAAGGCTTATCTTTTACGCTAACATCCATATCTCCTTACTTGATAAGCGTAACGACTGACGTGACTACTCTCGGCAAAGTAAGGCAATGCAAACCCAACGTAATAATAATATGGTCTAGCTGTAGCTGCTCCTGTTTCACTTCTCCACATCCATCCATAAAATTAAAATCGAGTTTGAGAATAACGCCAAAAAACGCTCCTTCCTACATTCATTTTTCATTGCACTCGCCTTCTTCTCACTGAAGTGTATGTATTTACAGCATGAGGGAATTCTCAAGATAGCTGGTAGCCATCACGAAACGAAGCCAACAAACATTTCTTGAATATTACTATGTAAGTTTTTATCTCTCTTTTGGAAAGCATTTGCCGACAACTTTGACATCAGAGATGTACTTAAGTTGAAGCATTCAACAAAGTTTTACGTATGCCTTATACCTCGAATTTCGCAATTAAATGGAAGAGACATACTTAAGTAATGCTGGGAACATTTGCTGGGACTTATTGGGGCAACGTGGGACATTAAAAACTAGAGTTGGGATTCATCAAGTGGAAGTTGATTTGTTGGTTATTTGTAAGTACACCGGTAATTTATGGGATGGTTTAGGCTTTACAAAGGGAAAAATTATGAGACATTGTTTACTCATCGAAATAATAATGACTGAAAAAGTAAATCAAATTAAGCTTTTTTAAAAAAAAATAATGACTGCGTACCTTCAAATCCTATACAACCATGTAAAATGCGAAGGGTTTTTTTGAAAAGTAAAAGCGTGGAGGTAGTACAATCCGGAGTCCCGTGCGCAGTGCTTGATTCTCACCCTTAGATCAAATAAATCACAGATCCTGAATGATTTATGACGGCGAAGGGAGTACTTATATCTATACTTTTGCTGAATTTGTAGCTTCTATGATTTTAATGCGATGGGGTACATAAGTATATGTACTTGTTTCGCTTCTCCTACTAGACTTCATTACACATATACGGATCGGTTGAATAAGTAGTCGCAAGTTGCCCCAACTCCCAAATTGGTCATGAAACTCAATCCAGCTCATACGGGGAGAAGTATTTATTTGTCGGTTAGTGAAGTATTATTATTATTCATTTTACTTATTTGACCCACGTTTAACGTCGAAATAATTGATTTTCAGGCTTCTGAAGATGAGGTAAAGGCTTGAAGCGGAGGGCGCGTTAAAAGCAAGAAGTTTGCAGTTGGCATAAAATTGAGATTGTAACGGGGAATGATGTGTATTCGCCATGATTATTATTTCTGAGTGTATTAGGGGGAAAGATTAGAATGGGAGAATGAGAGAACGACAATGCATGATTTCCTACGGTCATACAAAGGTAACTACTACTTAACTACTTGAAGATAGGCTGAGGAACTATGACACGCTAAATTGTCGTACATGCAATCACTCGGTGAGCAGTGAACATCTAGCACGAATTTGATTTCGTCTTAAATGTGCACCATCATATCGTCGTCATCATGTACGAAATATCTTTGAGAGGGTTGGAGAGCGATAATCAGCATGCAGAAATGGTCTAATAGCTTTCTTTTGCACTTATTTCTACGCTTCTTTCTTCCCTCAGAAGCGTCGCTAATGTTATTACGCGTTGTGTTTTAAGTTGAAGAGTCATCTTCAAAACCAATTTACAATACATGCATACAATTAGGTAGCCTACTTATAGAAGTGCATTCACGTAATAAATGAGGAGAAAAACGAACTTGTAATTCAGTGTGATTTTATGGTCACTTCTTGCAGAAAATGATACTTTTGCACCAGTCTAATTACATAAGTATTTACAACTTTAGCTGTCAAATCGAAGAAGAAGAGTTTCGTGATCGAATAACCCTGTTCAGTTAAATATGTAATTAAGAAACTAGACCCCCTACTTCGAAAAAAATACTTAATTATGCTACTATAATCTATAATTTGTTTCCAGTTCTCAAATGCTAAACCGTATGCGCAAAGTGTAACCTAAACTACGCCGAAAGCATGTAACCTAACCTAAGCCTAATCTTTAGCGTAACCAAATTCGTACTACATAATATAATTTTTCATCGAGCTAATCCATTCACGTCTTCAATGTAAATAAGTTTTTGAAAATTACTTCGTCAGAAATCCAATGGCAAAGACTCCTCCTGAACCATTACCAGAGATACTAGTTTGTTAAATGATTGATTTTTGGATATAAATGTATTCAGCCACTGAGAAATATTCAAGGTTTAAAAGTACTTCATTCTCCCCAAGGGATTTTTATTTATACACATAGCATGCAAATTTTTAGAGTTCCGTAATATAATACTTGATATTATTATAATAAATAATCTCAATATCTCGTTTGTTTATGCATACTGCCGTTACATCTAGAGCAGACTTACATTGTTAAACTCTTTTCACAGCAATTTTTTAAAGAAAAAGAATTAGTAGCTAGACAGTACTAATTGAAAAAATACGTTAAAATAAATAATTACGCTAATATCACTACTAAAAATTTAAATACAGAGTTTTACCTCCACAAGAGGTCCATAGATTACACAAAACGGAATATTATAAAAATGCAGACAGAAATGTATAAATTATACCTATTTATATATTCGAATGAATATTATTACCCCTGAAGTTTTGATCCACTTCATAATTAATACATAAGAACATGCAGATTGATAAATAGCATAGAAATTGACTTAGATGAGAATGTACAATAATAACGGACCAGTTGCATCAGACATTAATGAGAGCGAATATGAGTGAAATTAAGAATTTCAAAGGAAATTTGTAGACTGAATTTTGTTACTTCTTGATGATTTCGGCGAAAGCTGTGTGTCCAGTTTTCTTAGCATGTGCTTGTGCTTCCGTTTGACCCTTAATGAGAGTATTACAAATTTGACAACGAAGCGAGAAGTTCTTCAAATCGGTATATTGGTTGGAAGCTTTAGCCTCTTTCGCCAGTTGAGTAGCTAATTCCATCATATTTGTTTCAGTGACTTGAAACACAGTTCGAGTAGCACCGCCCTTTAAAAAATCCACCAAAAAAATATCAATAACGCACGCGTCGCAAAAATTTCAAATGAATCCCTTATCTAAATGCGATCTGGTATTGTACTTAATTCAGGCTATAAATCACAACGTGAACTTACGTTAAATAAAAGTCGCACCATCATCACTAACTCTGGGGACTCCACCTATGCAAACACAATTTAACTTATCATATTGTTTTTGCTACCATTCACACGCACACATCTTTGGAAACTTCTTTACCGGACAAACAGAATGTGACAGATGAAAATAAGCACGAATTATCCGAAGGAACGATATGGCGCAATAACAATCCACTATTTTCCTCATTAGGAATAAGATCCTGATAATCCGGAACACTGCTAGGGCCGGCAGTTTCGGGAGCACTGGGAGGCACAGGATCTTGGTCCGTGCCATTGTTCTGCAAATGTCAATGGGTTTTTACATATGTATGTAAGTATCGCACGCTATTAATTTTGATCAAGACCAATGAAACAATAAAATGTTCAAAACAAGTTACCCCAGCCGGAGATGGTGCCTCAGGATCAGGATTTTCCACCCTAGGAGATTCACTAGGTGAAGCTGTATTCGCAGGTGATTGGGGTTTTTCGCTAGTACCGTTTGCTGCAACCCCTGAAACAATAATCGAGAAACATTTTTATATCCTGTCTTAAAAATTTAAATATATCAAATGTTTTGATGTTCATCAACCAACAAACCTGCGCCAGGAGAACCAGATGCGTCCAGTTCAACAATAATAGTATCTTGGTGCTGAAGCCCTAGGTTCTCAACCGGATTCGACACATCGTAAGGTATCCGCTTCGGAGGAAATCCTTTCAAGAGTGCCATTTTGTCCGCTGGGACATCCGTCATTTCCGACAACTTATCCAAGAGTTCACTAATCTTCCATTGCCGGTCAACCCCACGAAGTATAGCATTTTGTGACTTTTTACTTTTCACCCGAAGAGCAAGTGGAGATGAGCCTTGAGCTGCCATATTTTTCTGTGTAAATGTTAAATGAACTTTGATTAGAATCCTTTCAGTCTCATCCGATGACTAGAAACTGTTACACAATTTTTTCTTTCTTTCAAAACACATTAATGAATGAAGCTGACTCCTTACATACTAACTAATATGAGCAAGATTTCATAGCGAGTACAGTTGGCAAGTTGCAATACATCAGAGAAGTGAGAAAAGGATTTATGAAATAATCCTGCTGATGCGTAGTACACATCAAAAGCCTATTATCGAATTCCAGGAATGCATCAATGGAGACGTTATACTTCGAGCTTTTTAGGGAAGCTGATTCGAACAGATACGCTCGTTCCACTTTCCTCGCTTGGATAAAACTATCACAATTTCTACAGCACACGAATTATACTGTGTACTTTACAAGCAAGCAAAATATATTCGAGTTTGTTACCTTTCTTGAAAAATGCCGTGAATACTTAAAAAATTAGTAGCTCCACAATATCCAAAAACAATCACAAAATTCTGGAACAAGACTGGAAGGACAAGTAGAAAGATCAATATTCACTGCCAGTTTTCAGTGAAATCAAATAAGGTAAAATATGCTATTAAACACTGCAATAACAACTCACCGAGAAAATCTAGTACAACCTGCAGCTGCTGAACTGTCAAACACGTATACGAGTCAGCACGAATTGTCTATTTGCATTGCCTACATCAGATCAAATTGCGTAGGCAGATTTTGCTTCTTTGTAAATAAGAAAATCAGCTGTTGAAAATCCGCGCTCTTTTTTTTGCTCTGTGGCTCAACCAACCGTGTGGTTTTGTCCACTTCATTCCGCAGCACAAACTATATGCACTATGTTCTCATCTATAGCAGGCCGTTTTCCTGGACAACGGTTTTTAGCGTCGCACCACTGGTTTACTCCACGGATTGGGAAATGTGTAGAACTTAATTTGATTTAATTTAATGATTGAATCATTTAAAACTACTGGTTGTGAAACAAAATCACTTTTGAAATCTTTTTATTTCATTTTCCGAAGTAAAACAGTAATAATAATATAATTTACAATTACAAAGACAAGAGTGAAAATATTATTGATATGAATTTATGATCAATAATTAATTCCACATGAATAACATGAGGTTGTATTGTATGTCTGTACTGTACTATCAGTTGAGTTTCTTACTAATATAATAAACAATAAATAATATATATAGCATGATTTGTTCCTATTCTTTCCTAAAACAACGACGTAATCATTACTAAAAACTCAAAATAATGTTTATTTTATATCATGTAATTACTCCAGTCAGATTCTAATGACTTGAAAAGCAAAATCAACTGAATGGCGCAAAACGTGTTAATCAACGAAATCACGCACTGGATAAATCTCACAGGCCTACAAATAGAGTAATAATAATAATAGATCGCCTCCTGGATCCGTCTTCAAGTGTAATATATTATGAATGTGATTGACATAATGTAATATTTTTATGAATGAAGCATTTAACCTGATTAAGTTAACAGGAGACATTGAGTCGATTCTCAACAAGATTTATATATTACGCAATTCTTTCTTGATTGGATCGTTCTTGCCGGATACGCCAAATAACTTGATCGTCAGCAGAGCTTTAGTTATATACAATACATTAGATGGTTACAGTAATCTATAAAAAGTACTTGGGCAACATAATCATTGCATTCGTAAAAGGCGTCGTTCTTACTAATTTTGATGATGTCATTAAGTCAGTGCTCTCATTTAAAAAAAAGTTCAATCCTTTTAAATTTATTTAGACGTGATTGCGGTTCATAGGTAAAACAAACCTTGATTTCGCCAGCAACCAATGCAAACGACAGTAAAATGTCTCTCTTTGGATTTATATATTAGTATTTTTTCGTCATGCCTTTTAAAGAATTATTACACGTGTTGTTATTCATTGCCCTGCCCATTTGACCACAGAAATAAATACGACACTAAAAAAGTGACGCACACAAATGCCAAGGAAGGTAAGTTTCTAAAAATATAATATTTTCTTTGCAGCTTTAGAGGGCGCATCAGAATTTTGTAGTTGATTATCACTAGTTTGATCACCATTGGAGTGAGTAAAATTTTTCTTTTGGAGGATCTTGTAAAAGCCACTGAGAGGACCGACTTACAATGTAAGTAGAATTTTGAGTTTCTACTATATAAATGAATTATGAATTTATGCTGGAGACAAATTTGTTTAAGGTACAAAAATTGTTTATACACTTCTCTTGCACATCAAAAACAAAACACTGATGTCAGAACCTAATTGATCGACTTCATTTAAATCGATTGATACTTGTTATCGGTTAAATTATTATTATTTGGCTTGGCACAGTCAGTCTAAGGTTTTAGCTCTGGTTGAAGGCCCCATTCCGGCTTACTCATGGGGAGGGAGATGACTGTATTGCTGCTGTCTGCGTGCATCCGAACGGCACCACAAGATCTTCACAATGATCTACTCGGATGGAATGTAAAGCTTCCTCAATTTCTGAAGTTGCCCACGCCATCTAAAATGAAGTTGGGAATAAATAGTTCAAATCTGAACAATTTATGTTTAAATTACTTGCTAGTAAACATTTGACAATTTTCATGTAAGTTCTTCTTACCAAGTCCATGTCTTCCTGAGAGATAACCTGTGCGTTTAACTGCTTTTCTGGATTGGGTACATCACATAAGAGGGAGCCATTTCCTCGGAGGAGAGTTGGGGATAATGCTTGAAGCTTTTGTAAATAATGTCGACTTCTCTCTTGAATTTCACGTTGGTCCAACGAATGCGAACCTGACCCTGAAACATCTATCATTGCTGAAGCAGTCTCTTGTAGAATTCGCTGCAATTCATCTTCTTGACCCCTAATCGGCTGGCCATCTGGTCCTGCACCGACTGACGACCTCGAATCGCTGCAGTTTCAAAATGACAATATACGCACTTTTCTACCATCAATCAATAACTGGAACAAACATAATGAAACCAAATTAGAAATTACCTGTTAGGAACGCCAATCACCGGAGTTGAATTGTTTACTGGATCTCGTAACAAATGCTGACTTTCAGAAGTATCTCCACCCTAAACACAGAAAAGCCGGTCGGTTTATGGAAACAATAAAAAGAGTATTAAAAAATAATCCAAACTTAACATAAAATTTTGATAGTATACCCGTGCGTCGTCATCATCTTTACAGCTGAAGCAACAGCCCATAATTCTCATAGTACGTGATCCGGTGCCTTAATTTATAAAACGTTGGAATGAAGCCTGATACTTTCAAGTACGGATCAACAAATATGGAAGTACAGCTACTGCTTCCTGGACATTCCTCTTTGATTCATCTTCCTATTAAAAAAACAAAACAAAATTCACAAGACGAGTTTTATAATTAACATTACCATTATCATTTTATCATTATCATCTATTAAGTTTTAAGAAACAATTAATTTTCGAATGTTGATTGCTTAGAAAAACTACTGCATTCCTTGGAAAATTTCATTGTGACGATCATTTCAAGCATGTCGGTAACGGAGATCAATCATGGCATATTGATTTTTGTCAATTTTATTTACCATAGTATTTTTGTACAACTTGCTGATACTCTTACACATTTGATAAGGCTATGAAATCTTGATGATGCAAATGAACATAAAATACACTATGTATGACCTGATTATGTCAAAATGTTTCGTCGACTGCTTAGCTCAATATGTTAAGCATTGTTTTTGTGATTGATTATAGCACTTGTACTATTGTAATGTGGAAGGAAGCATTTTTTCTTCGACACGTCAAACGCACCGTAAAATCTTCTCTCAATGAATCCCTAATACATGAACTAGCTAAGAAGACAATTTCAAATTACTTTGATACAGTTGCAGTCACATTCCGTCCTACGAGGAAAATTCCAAGAGAATTTACTCTTATGCAGGAAGAAAAAATACGCTATTTCGCTGGCACAATTTTTACGATTAAGTACTTGCAACAAACAAAATATCATAAAAAATATGCCAGACGTAGTCCTTTTAATTCATCAACACGCTCCAATTCAAATTCGCATTTATTTGATGTCACGTCAATCACATCAGTAGAATCAATTCAAAAGGTTTATTTCTTTTCTATTTTTGAAGAATTCTGTATCAGCAATAGTTTAGTCGTACTCTTTATTCCGTCATGTCACCAATCCGCGATGGTTTCAGCTTTATAGTTCTTAAACAATAGTTAATTGTTTTACAGAGTCCAGCTGAGATATCTTGGATGATATAACGAGAAAAGTAGAGATAGAATAAAATAACTCGTAAGAAAAATTCGTGCTTACCTAAAACCGGTGCAAAGTAAACAAGTCACGCTCATTTTACAACTCGTTTCATTTCCATCAGTTCATTCCGCTTGGAGTATAATCACATTAAACAAATGAACCCTTCACCGTAAGGGATATCCGTTTTCGTGCTGGTTAATTAAAAAGTAAAGAGAGTTATAAGTGTTGTTTGTGAGTTTTGTTTGTTTGTTCTTTGGATTTCTAAAATAGTGCACTAAATCCAAACCCTTAAACAAACTAATGTCATTGTTCAACTGATTTGCTGCACAAACACTGGAATACTATCAACAACTAACGGCGACAACCTCAACCGCTATTTGCTCTCAGTATATCTATATAAGTATATCAAGTTGAAAATCAGACTGGTTCAATCTTCTCTAAATGAAGATCACTTTACTCACTGGTGTCTCTTCTTATCGTGACCGTGCGGCAATTGATAATTCTGATATCGTCTTTTGAGAGGAAGGCGTGTTGTTCTTTTTTCATTCGAGAGATTCTTTGGCTCTGATTGAACTACTACTTTGGTTTTAAAGTGAACTGACCTAAGACCTCTCCAACTCTTAACGAATAATCACCCGTCCATGAATATGAATGGATATTGTGGTTCTTTTAATCAATGACAGAGTGCGTTAATTAAATCCAACAACGACGAAGAACGACCGACCCAAATTCCCTGCGTGGAGATTCAACGAAAAACATGCACTTCGTCTTGCAATAATAGTATAGTCAATTCAACTCCCCCATATCATCTTTTCACATCATCATCATCATACTATACCAACCAAGCAAAAAGCAAAACAATCCAGTTGTATAAAGCTCGTATGCAAGCTCCGTATAAGCTTGCATATACATCTATCGTGGTTCATTTCATTTTCATTCATTCTTGCCGCACTACTTCTACTCACTGAACAAAGGCCCGAGTTGGTTGGTAGTAGTGAAGTCACAAGAACGAAGCCCATCATTTGTGACTTCTGAATTTCCATTGATAACCTCTGTATTTGACTGGAAAACTGGAATCCCGTTCCACATCTCGTAAGGTAATTTAAATCTTTAGATAAAAATAACTTTTTAAAAATATTCATCCAGTCCAGAAATTCGGCTTGCTCCAGAAAAGTTGGTATGTATATTCTTACCTGTTTGAAACTGAATGGGTGCTAGTGCTACTAACAAGTATCTACAGTAAATGTAAGCAGCCAGTATGGTTAATTTTGCGTTAATGAGTATTTTATGGGTGAAAATGAAAGTAGCGATGTGAAATCATGTTCATGACATTTTGGTAAGATTTTATCCAGAGTCACTTTCAGTCAGGGTATCAGTGTCAGAACATCTCGACTGTACGCAAGCATACGCGAAGAAACTTTTGCATTTACAAACTTTATACGGATATATGTAAAGATGTGTGCTAAAATGAATTAAAATCATGGAGCATAACCTGTCTGTCATTAAAAGTAAAGGATCAGATGAAGAATATTCATAGTTCTTGATGAAGATTTTCCGCTGATGATGATTATGATAAGGTTGAACTAGATTTATATTACATTACACCATATCTACAAGAAGTGCGAGTTCTCGTAGGAAAAATGTCACTCGAAGGGATTTTAATTATCTCACACGCACATTGAGCTAATGACAAAAAAAATTCTCTGAAAATTGAGCATTCGAGATTTCCATCGTAATTGGGGTTATGTGAAAAAGAAACTTTGCTTGTGACAGTTGACACTCAGGTAGGAGGAAATAAGACATGAGACACCTCTCTGAATCATTAGTAGTCAAACGAAAGACTACAATTTGAAATAAAACCCATGCATGCAGCATTCTACGAGCACTGTATTAAAGTTTTATACAACTACTTACTACCGAGCGAAATGCTTTGTAATTGCATAATGCACATAGAATATTAACTGGTATATGTTTCGTGGTTTAATGTTAGGCGACAGAGCAGGGCAGAGAAGCTCTACTTCAGATTTAAATTTTGCAATAAACCTGGTTCCATTTTTTTATTGTTGCTGTTTCTAAAGTCAGAACCGCCCACCGGAGCTATTTGTTAAAAACGAATCTGAGCGGATTTTCCGTCACCTAAGTACATCTGCGGATTTCTAATTCAACATTTAAGCTGGCCAATTACACATTTCCATGCAAATATGTGAGCTTAGCAAGTGGGTACAGATTTCTCTAACAACCTACTTATTATATCACGATGATTCATGACTGGCAAATTCGCAGCTACTGAAAAGTCTGACTGAGTGAGTGGGAAACCCGAGGATTTTTACCTTCAACTTCAACTCTTCTTCGTTCTAGGAAATCAACTCTGCATGTTCCACTTCCATGCGCATGGTACGCCATAAAAAATCATAGAATTGCATAATCGAATCGACCGTTTACCACTACCAGTGTTATGAATGAATTACGTTTGTCAAGGTCAAAATCTTAAATGTCTTCATGATATCTAACTGACCATTTTGCCTGTTTGTCCTATAGTGCATTCATAATTCCTTTAGTGAGCATTACCCGGACTCACCAGCGTATCAATTTAATACTACTTCAGCATCTAATAAATGCTCCATTGATAATCTGTAAAAAAATTAACTATGAAAACTGGGTCTACGAAAATTTGCATAAATTTTATCACAAGTCAATTCCACGCATTCAATTAGCCCTCCATGGATTATAGATCCAGCAGGGCTGTGGTAGGAAGGAGAAAAAGGAAGACAAATCATTTCACATGAATGAGTTTTATTCTTATGCAAAACTCGCTCATATCACCAATTTCTGCATCCGAGTTGCAAGGATCATACTTTTCAGAGCTCATTCATTGTTGCACATGACGCATATAGCACTCATGCCTAATACCATGTTTTGTTAAAAATTCTCAGAGAATCAAGAAGGAAACGAACATTAGCATTTCGACTTCGACCCGAACGGACGCTTTGAGTTGCGATGTTCATTTTGATGCACTCAAGCTGATGATAGAGGATGGATTCGCCATTGTTTTTCCATTCCACAACAATACAACAATTGGCATTTGCTATGTCTGTCTGCGCGTTTGTTTGGCAGCAATTGTTTAGCACTTTATTTGAAACACTTGTGCTAAGCTAATTCAAACCAGAATAGAAGCATGTATTGTCCCATAGTCAAGCTCAGCACTTTTAGTTATTGCAAACACGCACAGATTTCAGCCTAAATTAATCTCATACATGCCATCATTATCATCACCATGCATCGCCATCAATATCGTCATGTTTTTCAGCCCCC